>WBMV01006429.1:1240632-1526664 GCA_013396655.1 Campylorhamphus procurvoides
GGGGGCGTGACTGGCAGCGCCCTCGGCCAATGAGGAGGCGCTGGAGCCGTGAGTGACAGCGGCGTCGGCCAATGGGGGGGCGCGGGGGGCGGTGCCCCAGTGCGGGGCGGTGGGATGGGCGCATGGAGGGATAAACAGAGGGGATGGGGATTGGTACTGGGATTGATATTGGGATTGGGATGGGGATCGGGTTTGGGATTGGGATGGCGATTGGGGTTGGTATCGGGATTGGAAATGGTATGGGGATTGGGGTCAAGATTGAGGTTGGAATTGGTATGGGGATTGGGGTCGGGATTGGGGTTGGAATTGGTATGGGGTTTGGGATCGGGATCGAATCCCCCTAGATGTGGCTCTGTATCTGGATCAGCCGCCGTGGCAGAGCCGGGCACCACCTGGGTTGGGGGGCTGATGCGGGGCCGCGTGGTGCGGGGGGAGCTCCTGCACACACACACCCCCCTCGGTGTGTCGTGGTGCTCGCAGGGACAGCCTTTGCTCATCCAGAATTTTATGGGAGAGCGATAAGCCTGGGATCAGACGAGGCTTTAGAAAAGGGGAAATCTCTGCACCTGTCTCTGTCTTGGTATCGGTGGTGAACGTGTTTTTTGTCAGCGATTTTTCCGCAAATATTAAAATATCATATGGAACCTGCTAGGTTGCAGCTCTGGGTTGGACTTGGTGATCTCAGAGGTCTTCTCCAACCTGGTTCTGTAATTCTACGAGACTTTAGTCTTTGTAATATAAAAAAAATAAATTCAAAACAAATACAGTAAACCAAAGGTTTTGTGGGTTTTTTGTTTGTTTTGATTTTTAAAAAAAAACAAACCAGCTCTCTGTATTTCCACAGATGCCTAGAAAATTGTATCACTGAAAATATAACTTCACAAATGGGTATTTGCTTTGTAACCAGAGTTGCAGATCGCCTGTTTCTTCATTTGATTTCTGGGGCTTATTTTCTTAATCTAGATTTCACCACAGTGGGTAACTAATTCAAAATTCAAGGGATTAAGAAATACCTGTGGTATTTGTCTGGCTTAAATACAAAGATGTGCAAGTGTTGACTGGTAATTGTATTGTATCTCGCATTTTTTTTCATTCTAGAGCAGGTCTCGTAATTGGGAATTTATCAACATTTCCACTGGGGTAATTTTACAGGATTATCCGCCCTCTGTTCTTCCTGCTGGTTCATCTGGACTCTGTGGAGTTTGCTGCTAGCAATGGAGCCTTCTGTGGGGGTTTATTCATGCTATTACTGAAATGGAGCCCTTCGCATGTGGATTAACTCTTTGTTCACTTTTCACCTGAACCGCTTGGATCAGCCCCTGTATAAAAAGGATCCTACCATGCATCCCTTTTCTGTTTGCATTTTGAAGTTGAACTCTGAATGCAGTCTCGATGTGTTCAGGCTGTTCACTGTGCTTGAATTTTAGAGGAAGAACTGAAATAAAAAGGTAGATGAGACTGTAATACTGCATGGGCAGGTAAATACTTCTGATGTTTTATACATGAAGACTTGAAAATGTGTTATGAAGGGTCGCAGATTGAATGAGCACGGTACCTTTCAAGGTAAAAATCATTACCTGTGCTAGATATTAGGAAGACATTCTTTTAAGCACGTGTAATGTTCATGATGGAAACCACTGTTGGGTCAAATGCTCCTAAGAACAAACTGAAAATCCTTTCCCAACAGATGAATAAAAACACCTATTTTTTAAATGCATGACAGTATAAATAAAAATGGCCCTGTTAATCTATCCCTGGAAAGCTAAGTATTTTTGTTGGTAGTGCAGTATGCCATGTTATTTGGCTCACCATCATGCCTAAGAGTCCAGGTGGTGAACCAGAATTCCTCCATCCAGTTGTGCAGTCCCTGTAGCAGAGGCCCCAGTTCTGTTTGCTGACAGACTGTTGTGGTTTAAATTATTTTCTCATTCTGTCCTGTCATTTTGAGTGGACATTGTATATATGCAGTCTGACCATTTTATCCCTGTCCCAAACAGGGCTGCTTTAAGCAAAGATTCTGCACAGAATCTTTAGGAATGAGGATGCCTTTTAGTCTTCAGAATTGAAAGAATATACAAGAATTGACACTTATTTCCATAGAGGTTTTATTGCCAGGAGATTATATATATATAGTATTCAAAGGTTACAATTGTGTATAATGAGCTTAAAAAAGCTACCAGTGGCCTTAAAACACCACAAGAATATTCTCTACAGGCCCTACCACTAGATTTTAGTCCTGGTGGCATAAGAAGGACCCTTGTCCTGTTGCATGAAATGTATCTGGGTTTTTTTAAATCCATGTATTGAGATTTTACACTGTTTCTGGTGTCAAAATACTGACATTATTGAATCCAGTCTAAATTTAGAGTTCTTTGTGGTATAATTTTGAAAGCCTTATGCATAGATTGCTCAAACTGAGTCACTGCAGGGTTTCATCTGTTTTGTTCCTTCTAAAGTGTTGGTGCTTCACATTTGGGAGTGTGATTGTTGTACAATACCCTGCAAGATTATTAGCATTGTATTAAGTGACATAATTTATGTTCTACATTGAAATTAGGTTGTAGAAGTCCACTAAACAAGGGAATCTTGGCACAAGCTGGGGGGCCTACACTCACAATTTGTACATTGAGCTATTTCTGCAGTGCAAGTCTTGAAGAGTTTACAAATGCTGAGGCAGGTCCCATAGAAAAAGCTGTTTAAATGCTTAGCGTGTACTTTTGGTTACTAATTACACTTCCAAGATGGTGCTTATTTGAAAAAAAATCGTTGGCAGCAACTCAGTTTTTCCTTTTGTAAGGCTGCAACATGAATCCTTTTGTTAATGCCTCAGAGGGCTTTTTTCAAGTGGATGAATCAAGGAGGGGCTGGAAGCAGTAAATATATACAGTTGTTTATTTCAGAACTAAAGTACTTGCTGTTAGGATTCCAGTTCCTGCTGTAATGGAGATCTGCAGGAAGAGATTGATTTGATTTAGATTTTTTTTTTTTAGACTGGGAAAGCTGTTAGCTGTGTTCTGGAGGCTGCCAACTAGACATTGTGATCACAGCCTGGATGTTTGGATGGCTCTTTTGTGTATCTTAGTTAATGTTTCTGGCATGCAACCTTTATTCTGCAGGGGAAGTGGCTCCCTACCTGAAGACCTTCCTAGAGTTTCTGTGCCATTTTAGAATACCAGTATTTCCAAGGCCTCCTTTGAGCTTCCTCCTTTCCTTAGCAAGGGTGCAGCATCTTGCCATGGTTAGGGGACTCTGAATATACCATAATCTATTATTCTACGTAACGCAAATAGTATGTGCAGCTTTATAGCCCGAGCTGTTCTGAGTGTATGGATGGGTAAGACGTGGATCCTGCACGTTGATGTGACCTGAGTGGTGCTCCACAAAAGTATCTCTCTGCACAGATCAGTTTGCAGAGTCAGGGATCAGAAGAAAGCTTGAAACACCAGCTGTGGTCCAGAGACAGATCCTTTCATATGTATTTTGGAACAAAAGCCACCTTGAACCACCACCTACAAAAGACAGGAAGGCTTGAAACTAAGCTAAAACACCATCAGGGTTGAGTGTCACTCTCACGTGTCTCTCACCAACCAGAGCAAGGAGATGACATCACAATGGCCAAATAATAAAAGCATTATGCTGTTTTATGCCAAACTCTGACCATTAAGACTTTTAAATTTTAAGTAAGTTTTGGCAGTTGTTCACCCAACAAGAGAGCTTTGCCTGACAAAGCAAAGGTCGTGTGGACCAAGAGGAGTTTCTGCACTGCCTTAATCACAGTTCATCTGTAAAAAGAGTACTTTGAGGAAAGAGTTTTTAGGAACAAGTTTTTAAGAACCTCTGTGTGAAGCATAGTTAAAATTAGGAAGGATTCTTGCTTTGATGAGGAGCAGTCATCTAATATCCACCTCTGGAAATTCGAGTATGGGTCATACAGTGATGGTTGTGCTCTCTGCGCAGGCAGCAGTGGGCTAGATCACCGCATGGTTTCTTCTGGTGTCCTATGGGAGGGCTTTTCTTCAGTGGCAGAATTTGGAAAGCTGCATCTTTGGGTGCTGAAAACCAACCCATGACATGGCCAGAGTGGAGATAATTTATTATTTTAAAAAACCCCCAAAGCCACAACCTATAAACCCCACATTCTTAGCTGGGTGTCATTGTTGTTTTTCACCATTGTCTCACAAAGAGCTGCATTAACACAACAGAGAGAGGTGGTGAAGTGGAACATGAGGACAGGAAAGAGGTCTCGAGTTGGCTTTGCTGCGCAAGAATGTGGTTGTGGAACAGCATTTTCAAGCTTGTAAGTTAAATTTGAAGTGAAAACAATATATGAACAGTTTGGTTGCTTCTGTCAGGATGTGGCCAGATGGGTAGAGGATAAACTGCAATGAGTTCTGTAACATCCTGAACTTACTTAGTTTAGCAACTCTATTATTAACAGGCATTTAGGAATTGTGTTTTAGGAAGGCAGAGTTTTGGATTTAGATACTGACATCTCTTGTCAAGTTCTGGTTCATTTCTCAAGCAGGAATGTTGAAAATGAGCTTGTGTCCAAACTTAAAGTAGCTGAGTTACCTCTTACTCCTCAGTTCTACTGTAAGACTAAGAAATAGTGTTTTGTGTGGTGACTTCACGTTTTCACCCGTGAAACAGCAGAAATGTGGTAAGCATTCTGCAGACATAAAGGAAAATGTGGTAAGGAACGTGGTGGTTGAAAGTGCCAGTATTTAGAATGGTTTACTGAGGAGGACCAAGATAAGAAGTTTTGCATTAGGTGCTAAGGAATCAATGTTCCATGTGTCGTGAAGAATCATAACTAAATTGTCAGATATGTTTGTCTGGACACAACCAATGCAGTGGGAGTTGGTATTACATTAACAGATTGCAGTGTAAGACCATTCTCAGCTTTGTAAAGCTTTTAAGCTTTGGTCTTACTGCCTACATTTTTAAAACTTGAGCTGAATGTTTTACAACAGAACTCTTCCTTTTAAAGCTGATCTTTTAGGTTCTATCTTATTTGCACAGTATGCAGTTATGTAATGCAAGTAAATTCTTAAAGTAATTAGTGAACCTGACATATCTTAGTGTACTGCCATTTCAGAATATGCAAAAATAGAATGTGCAGAAAGCTGAATGCTGTGTAGTACTCATTAGTTAGCCAACATGTTTCTAGGAATACCAGTTAAGGTCAGCCTTTGCTTTGCAATTTGGTTTTGTGTTAGTGTTTGTTTTGTATACAGCAGCCTTTTACTATAGGCATAATTACATACAATTACTGGTAATTAAGAACTATTCGAATCATCTGGGCCATGTCTCTGCTACACTGAAAACATTTGGACATCAAATTCCTAATCATTAGATGTTGTGCATGGTAAGGGGTGGGAATTTGAGGGGTTTTTAATCATGATTGTGATAAAACAGATCTGTCTTGTAGGTCTGTCTGGGAGATGGAGCAGTCAAGGACCTCTGTGCTGAATTGTGCCATTTGTGTTCTGACCATTGTAGAGTTCTCTTTTGAACCCAAATTGGTTTTTGTGGCAACTGAACGTGGAAGTGACAGTTGCTTCTTTGCACTGGTTTTTCACACTGTCCAAGGTTTAGAGGATTCCATGTACACCACACACTGGGCTGCACATTGCTCATCTGTAGGAAATTGTGATAAGTAGGGGTTGGGTAGAAGTAAAAGTTTGGAAAATGACATCCTCCCTACCCCTGGAACCAGCCACTTTGCACTTCCATAGACAAGTAGTTATGAAGCACAAAGAAACTTTAATTAAATTTTAAATACCTGTAGGTCAAAATTTAATAAATTATGACTGAGGTTTGGACTTAAAAAAATTGAAGCTTGTTCTAGTCACTGCTCTCTAGTCTAATCAGGTCTTCCTGATTTGAAAACAGCAAATAAATCCTGTGACATTTATGGCCCAATTGATCTGGACCAGAATGCTTTGCTTAAGTTTCAGGAGGGTTATGTCTCATTTTAGTCATCTCTAGCTAGATTAAGGGTTTGGCAGAACTTTTACAGCTTTATAGATTTTTGAAGGAACATTAAAGCATTTGTTAAGTTGTGATTTTTCTCTAGGAGAACTTACATGTGCAAATTCAAATAACTCATCTGATTAGTAATATTCCAGATACATGAACTAATGTGTATTGACCTAATCAACATCTTATATTTATTATTACATAGTTGTGATGCATGTTCACATCCCACTGCATTATCTTAAGTCCTAAAAAGAGGAAGGGTAACTCATGGTTTTGTATTGGCAGTCATAAAATTATAGTTTTAGAAGTCCTCAAAGTATGATGGAGAAGCATTATATCCCTGATGAAGCCATTAAATCTTAATATGCTAACAGCCACTAAAATGTGATCTTAGCAAGTGAAAAAGCACTTGGAATGAATCAATTGACTGAGTGTTGACTCAACAGCTTTTTTTTTTGTATTTTCAATTTCAATTATTCCAACATTAAGCTATAAATTGGGTTAAAGGGATCTTGACACTTTCCCACATGTTCTAGTTGGGTCTCCTGGGGGTGGGGAGTGTTCCAGGAGTCTTCCTTGTGCTGCTCCAGTTCTGCCTGTGCCCACAGCTGGTACCTGCCATCCCTCCCCACGCTGGGGAAAAGCAAATGTTTAATTCACAGCGTGTGTTCTGCAAAACTCACGTGTTACCCTTTAGCTGATTTCCCACTCGGATTTTCTCTAGCCTTATTTTGTCAATACTAAATGCATACTGTTAAAAAAACCCAAACAACTTGAACAGTTTTTCTCAAATAAAATGCCAAGAGTGTTTGCAATAGTCCACAAATAATAGGTGTTTACACAACAGGCTTGGTATTTACCTCGAAGTAGCAACCTCGTAGGGAAAAAGTAAATCTGTGGTTTCTTGCAACACTGATGTTTTCTTTGTGTATATTCCAATAGAATGATGTGGTTCGTGCCTACAAAGCCAAATGCAAGGTTGTATTTCAATGGATAGGCAAGTCCTCAAATTTCTGTTTATTCAGCCTCAAAGTACTTGTGATTCTAGTTTTAGTGTGCTGTAGTATGGATTCTTCTTTTCTGAGGCAGATTTAATAATTTCAGGGTTTTTTTTTCTTTTGGGTGATGGCCCTCCCCTGCTTTTCTGAACTTCAGTTTATCTAATCAAATAGTTCTGTATTGTAGCAAAATATATATTTTTATATATCATGTATATATGTTATAATATATTGTAGCAAAATACATATTGTATAAAGCACATATAAAATATATGTAGTATAAGTATATATTGTATACTATAATGTAGCAAAATATATATATTATGTAACAAACTATTTCATAGCATGATGCAAGTATTCTTCCATATTATGGGGTATGTGGGAAGTCCAAAACTGTAGGTGTGTCTTTAGATTTGTTTTTAAAAAAGCAGAGTTTTAGTTTATTATGTTCTGAATGAGCCATTGATAGAAATAAAACTGATATGAAATTTAGAAGGCTTTGTAGGAACAGAATCAGGCACCCTTAGGTGGGTGGGGCAGTCCCAAATAATTTTAAATAAGAATTTAGCTGAAGTATTTTAAATTTAATTCACGTGACATTTAGGGTCTGGCTGAGATTCACTGAGCATTTATTTCCTTTCCTCATTGCTGCATCTTGCCTGTGAGTATTTTTCCCATCATTTTTCAGTATTAACATCACTCTCCAGTTTGTTGCTCAAGCGTGGTACAGGCTGAGGATAAATACAGTCATTGACTCAGCTCCTCAAGTGTGTGAATTGTGCAGGGACTGACCTTTATCGTGAGCCTGTTCAAGCTGCTGTTGCTTTTCTGTGAGGAGGTGACAGATGTTGCACCTTGTCACCCTGGCCAGGGACAGGGTTGTTGCTTCATTTGTCTGAACTTCAAGCTGAAATGTAAGTTCCCATAGAAATTCATAACTTGCTGAGTAAAGTACCACCAGTGACAGGAAGGTGAAAGAAGTGACCTTGGTTCATTTTGGAAACCACTTTGAAGAGTGGCCTGTGGGTTTTTGAGTTGGAATGGGCAAACCTGAAGTTTTGTAGGAAAAACTGAAATACAACGCTATGATTACACATACAGATTTTTTTTGCAAAGCATAGTAGCTATTTTTGAGATGAACTCCAAAGTCAACTCTGTTCCCTTTGGAATTGAAAGCAGTCATTTCTGTTACTCTAATAGAGCTCAGCAGTAGAAATTAACCCTTTAAATACAGGTTAACACATCTGTCTAACCTCTACAGAGCTAGAACTTTCGGTTATCTCCAAAGCAGTGTACTTTGCCTTCAGTTGGGATTTCAGACTTTGTTCAGGGTTACTGTTTAACTGATGCATAAGTGGCGGGAGCTGGAAACCAGATTTTTGCTTCCTGCTCTGGGAGATGCAATTTTGTGTCAGTGTGGCCAGAAGTGCCATTATGGTGGTGTCCTGATTTCAGTCCAGGGAACAGCTGCAAATGCACACATACATTCCTGCTATACAGGAATAATACAGGAAGCTAGACTCCCTCAAATATATTGGGATTTTATCTCCACACCCCCTTTAGCAGCCAGTTTAATTCTCCTCCCCAACTCCTTTTATTATCAGACAGAAGTCAGTGCTGATGCAAGTGTGAAGTGGAAATACAGGGTCCTGGGGAGGAAGAACTGCAGCAGGACCAGCTTGGTTTTGCTTCCTGTGTTGTAAAACCACAGTGCAAGTGGCTGGGGGTGTGGAGGATCCTAAATTAACTTGGAATTCAAGACATACCAGTCAATTTAAGAAACATTTATATTTGTGGGGAGAGTCATTGGAACCCGCTTTCAAACAAAATTTGGGATTGCATGGAAGAGAAATCAAGGTTAAAGGCACAAGGTTACAAATGAATGGTCTGGGATGAGCTTCCCGTGTGAGGGTTTGGAGAGAGAAAGGAAAAAAAAAAAGTCTTGTGGGCTATTGTTTTCTTATGAAATCTTTGAGCAACTTAATGGATTGCTTTCTATTCTGCTACTTTTCAGCAGTTCAAAAATAACTTACTTGACAAATAATACTGCACTGCATCAATAAATGGAAAATGTACTTCAGTTATCTTGTTACTTCTCACTTTTTTAGATCTGGATTTATATAGTTTATTCACTGTTTGTAATTAAAGTAGCGAAAATATTGAGTAATTCTGCATTTGATCAGGTGTGGTGCTACTTTGTTTGCTTTCCTCTCCTGGCAATCTCCTGATCTGCATCAGTTTGTTAGAGATAAGTAATATCAAGGAAAGGGGAGGGAGGGAAAGTCAAAAGAAGTCACCAGCACATGTTAGGAAGTTTCAGAAGCAGAGTTGTTATGCGTCAGCATCGTGATCTTGAGGTATTTCTGAATATTTGTAAGTGGGTGTTATAGATGCTACATAGTAACTATTGAAATAATTGTTTCAGAATAGTTGATTAGATCAAAGTTGTGTCTGAACAGTGTGCTGTTCTCACTTGTTCATTGTTTCCTACACAGTCTTAGAATTCAAGTTTTCCTAATTTAAATTTTGATGTGGAAGATGATATTTTAGGAGACTTTTGGGGGCAAGCTTGATATCTACATTTGTAGTAAAGCTAATAATATAAAGGGTAGATGGTACTTGGTCTACAGAGTAGTCTGATACATTTAGTTTTGAAACAGAGTTAATTTATCTGTGGTATTGCAGAAAGCATTTCAGGCAACGAGGAATTGCTGGAGTATATTCTCTTGGTGCTTTAAAAAAACCTCCAAAACATTATTGCTTACTCTCAAAATAACTGCTCAACTACCTATCTTGATTAAATCCTCTTCCCCACCATCTTCCAATTTCATAAAAATGGCAGAAGAATGGGACAGGATGTCATCTCTGTGCTGTGCAGAGACAGGCAGCAGTGGCTGCAGGTGCAGCTCCACCTGGGAGATTGGGCTTTGTCTCCAGGGGTGTGTTCTGAAGTGGAGCCAGAGCCGGCGGTCCATCCTCCACCTGGTGTAGTAGCCAGCCCTGCCAGCTCTTCCTCCAGCAGGGTGCCCTCCTGTGATGTTCCAGCCTTCAGCTGTAGGAGCTTTCTGGTCCTTGTCACCCTTCCCTGAAGGGTCTCTCTGCCCCTGCCCTCGCTCACCCTGCCCCAAAGCCTTTCTCTCAGCACCCTCTGTGCAAACAAGGGCTTAAAACTATGTCTGCACTGAAGGCTCGAGATGTAATTCTGTGTTTCAGACCCTGTGCACTGCTGACCTCCTTGGCCTCCTTAGCTCAGTTTCTTTGGGGTAAGAGGTATTCATTCTGGGTGGGGACTGAGTGACCTGGGGTGGGAATGGGCAGCCACGCTCCTCTTCAGCTCTCAAGCTCTTCTGTTGTTTTACAACTATTGAAATAACAATTTTAATAACCTGGTGCAAAATAGTCAACAATTTAATTGTCATTCAAACTTATTTAAATGTCCTCTTTGTGAAATTTATGAGGTGTGGGGTGTGTTCCAGGAATCCATATCAGATCTTTGTTCATAAAGATTGTCTACTTAATGAACTGATTTGCAGTATTTGGTAACAGCCTAACATCAGTGGTGCTTCCACTGTGTGTGTTGGTGCAAATGAAAATTACAGATGGTGCAAACTTTTCTGAAAAATATCATCATGATCCTTAAAAGCTGTGGTTATCAATGGCTCTAAGGATGTTCAGTGCTATTTTATGGGTCTTACTAAAAATTGCTTTAGTCTGACAAAACTGTATCACTTAATCTGATGTTTACCTCAGCTTTTATGTTTAACTGGAGCGGCTCAGCAGGTGCTATATTTGGATTTGGGGAAGCAGAGAAAGGAGGAGAGACAGTGATTTGTGAAAGAGACTGATTTTCTTGAGCTGCTCCGTGCTGTGAAGGTTTGAAATGCAATTCAGGGTATTGTGCTGGTGGTGTTTTATAATGTCCTGTGAAATACAACCCAAATTTAGCCTTGCTGTCAGTTCCTGAGAAATGTTGGGCTCTGGGTGATGGATAAAGATGTGCTAACGCCTGGTGTGACAGTATCCGTGGTGTGACTGATGTCAGTGATGCTCCCGGTCAGCAGCAATTCCTTCAGCCAGGAGGCTCTCAGGCGTTTGCTGCTTTTTTGGCACCTGGTAGTCCTAAACAGCAGGGAATCATCACTGTGAAATGCAGCAGTGAGAAAGGGAACAGCATCAAGATCAGGAGCTACTGAAGGAGGGTGGTGCCATGGGTGGACCAGGAGCAGGGGGTCACCAGCATCCAGTGTTAAAACCTCAAATTCCTAAATCCCTAATTGTTTTAGTGCACATTAACAAAACCCACTGGAAAAGTGTGTCATCCTCTTCTGGTAGCGAGGAGTGATCTGCTGCTGGTACCAGCAAGGCTGTTAATTAGTGCATGTGATTGAGTGTGCTCTGGGGAGAGTTCATGTTTCTGTACTGAATGAGATTTCTGTCTCTGGTATACCTGCTTCCTGAAAAATTGGAACATATTTATTAATTCAGGGAGTGGCAGGAAGAGAAAGCATCAAATGCCTGAGCAAGGTAAATGTTTCCTGACAAACCAAAGCATTCCTACATGGTACTGGTCTTTGTGAATTACATATAATTATGTATAGGAATTTCAGAAGAGATGCTCTGTACGTTACTTTGCTATATATTCTTGCACCAGTCATGTAGTTATTGCAGGGAGAAGTTATGCTTTTACCTTTCTGGTGGTTCTAATCCAATCTCCTCTCCTTTTATTAGTTTAGTTTGATGAAGAAAGTACTACACAGTAATTCCAGCACCCTGGGTACTCAAGTGCCTTCATTCTGGAGGGAGCCTCACCCAGCTGCTATTTATAATCTCATCCCTTTACCCACAATTCACTTCTTAAAGGGGAATTTCTTTTCACTGCAGAAAGCTGGTTTGGGCCAGTAGTGGGAGTGGGAAAGAGGAGTGTGCATTAGTAAAAGAGCTGTTGTATTAGAGTAAGCATGTGGTGCCTAAAAGATTTATTTTAATTGAGATGCAGAGTTAGCGGAAAGTTTTTGGTGGGTTTCAGTTGTTTTTTTTAACATGCCAAGTAACCAATTGTCAGTAAATTCAATAAACAGATAAGTCTGGTTGATAGTCTTATTTACTAACAGTTATTTGTTTGTTCTCTACAATGACAACACTCTTCACTTTCTTCAGGGACATGAGAAAGTAAGAAAGCCTTAAAAGACTGTTAGGAAGAATTTGACCCATATAGATGCTTGTTTATTGGCAGGGTTTGGGTAGTATTATAATCTTGCTGTAATGTATTTTGCTGAATAATTGCATAATATTCCTTGTAATGAGTTTGTAAATGTGATTTGAGGCAGCATTGTTTAATATCTCTCATATAAATACATTTACAGCTTGTTGCTTGTGCCTTTCTGTATATGTTTGGATGTGACAGCTTAGGACAGTGAAATATTTCCCATAAAACTCTAGGATATAGGTAGGGCAGTGCAAAAACATTACTCTTATTCATGATAAATTTGATTTTCTTGGAAAGTTACCAGGAATGATGTGGAAAAGAGTGAGAAAAGTGGAGTTCAAAATTTCAGAATGAAGTACCTGGCTGAAGAAAGTGATAGAAAAGTCTGCCTTGGGGACAATATATTCAGATTGCTGAGAGTAGGATGGGGGTTGGATTCATTTTACATCTTATCATTTTGCAGTCTTAAATAATTGAGGATCTCTGTGAAACCTTAATCTTTCTTGATGCTGATTTGTGTGAAAAGTTGAGAATTGTAGTAAACCTGGAGCTGAATCAAATTTATTAGCTAATGTGTTCTGTATGAGTACAAGTGAGATCCCAGTTGTGGTGATCATCCCTTTTGGAAGTTTCACTGTTGAGGAACCAAGAGGGATGGGTTGGTTTTGAAGGACACACGACGTACCCATGGAAGGTGGCAGGACACAATGTTTATCTTGGTTTACAGATTGTGATAAATTATTGGGTGGGGTGTTAGGAGGTTGTGTGTTACTCTGGAAGCATCAGGCGTCTGTTCTTCTATTTTATAGCAGTCTTTCCCATTCAATGAAGTTTGTAAATGGGCATGGGTTATCTTTATCCATGGGTTTCAAAAATACTCAGAGCAAACATCCAATGTGAAATTTAACTGGAACAGGAATTCCCTTCTAAAGAATTCTCAGTATTTAACATCTCAATTAACTCTCTTGTTGTGTCCACAGGAATGCCCAAGGAAAAGTACGATCCACCTGATCCACGGAGGATGTACACAATTATGTCCTCAGAGGAAGCAGCCAATGGGAAGAAATCACACTGGGCAGAGTTGGAAATAAGTGGTAAGGAACTGAGGCGTGGTCCTGAATTATGAGCTCACTGCAATTAGTATGGGAATGGACAAAGTGTGGAGTGGAGTTCCCCACCTTGAAGGGAGCCAGCAGAACCCCAGGGTAGCAGCTGCCAGCCTTGGGGTGTGTGGAGGGAAGAGCTTGGGTTGGGATAACACAGGGAGCTGTAGGAGATGAGTCAGGGCGGGTGGGGAATCCCCACAAGTGGGGAAGTTGTGAAGGTGAGGGCATGGATGTGAGCTCTTTGTGTTTTAAGAAAATGGAGCCGAGTGAGGGTGAATTTAAGATCTAATTTGTCGAAGATAAGAGGGTGAAGTTGGGGTTGATCTGTAGGTGTGTGCTTGACTGTAAATGATGTAACAACAACGATGTAGTAGTCCATGACATAGTTTCTATTGAAACAGAAGTTTTCTGTTTAAAAGCAGCTGTAAATTTTGCTCTGTTCTTGAGATTAAATACAATCCCCCAAAGCCTCCAAGATCTGTGTAAGCTTTGAGATATCGTTTGACTCGTGGATCTTTTCCTGAAAATAAGGTGATGCTCAGAATTTGTAAGCGTGAATTTCAACTGCTGTGGGACACCAGTGTTGCTTACTTTGTAGAGTAAATCCTGGCTTTGCTACAAAAAGTGTGCCTACAAGGAAATCAAAGCAAGTATTTTAGGAATTAAAAAATGATTTTGTGATGTTTTAAACTTAGGCTGAAATTTTGCTTAAATATGGAGGTTCTTTAAGAGTGCAAAAATAGCCATGTAGTATTTCTAAATGACTGTCCAATAGGGAAGTTTATGGAAGAAGGACTAAACATCCAGTTCATCAAATTGTGAAGAGCCTTTCCATCCAGTTCATTGAATCTGTGTCTTGCTTCCAGGGGCACGTGCCTTACCATGTGAATAACATTCTTTACTGAAGGTTACAGATGCAGAAACCCAGTTAAATGCTGCTTCAGGAATCAGCATTACATATCAGCATTAGGCTTGGAATCCTCTTGGACATCTGCTGCTCTGCATAGGAAGTGCATTAAGTGATGGCTCTTTCCTTTCATGCCTGGTAATCTCACTCCAGGCTGATTCCCGCCAGGAGAGGAGGTGCAGGGGAGAGGCTGCAGCAGGAATGTTGATTGGAAATCCTTTCAGCTACAAGGGTTTCTTTGATCACAGTCACCTGTTTGCAGTGGGGGTGGGGAAGAGGTGTTAATTCAGTTTTAAAAATGCAAAGAACTGTCGATTTGTATTTAAAACCTTTCAAAAGACTTCTTAATGAGCATTAGAGCAGCATCAATCCTTTAAGAACTGTATGCATTTGCCTTGTTTTGTTTCAGTAGTGTTTACACTGTTTTTTCCTTGCAAAATACTTGGCCATCTAACACAAAAAGCCACAAAGTGCTCTCGTTTAAATCACAGCTTTTCCACTGCAGGTTTTTTTATGTCCCTCACTTTGTTATAGCTCACTGGAAATGATACCTGTACTAAACCTTTTGCTACCAGGGGCTGAGTTCCAGCTACAGGTGTATCAGTGTAACTTTCCTCAGGCACTAAATATTTTAAATTCTTTTATTTTGAAGAAAATAATTTAAGGGGAGGAATTATAAAGTGTGTGTGTTGGTGTAATATTAACCAGACTCTTCTTAACATTGATGAGTCACAGTGGGGTTTTTAAGGGCTCTTTTGCCTTGGACAAACTGGTGTTGGTTCTCCTCTTTAATGCTTTTGGTACAGTGAGATGACTTGTGTAAATGAAAAAGGATCTGTTCCTGGGGGAAAAAAAGTATCTTGGAGAGAAGAAATGTTTTGAGACCTTCTGATGATATCTCACATTCCTTGCATGTGGCAATGTAAAAATCTTGATTCTGTCACACAAATCCATGTTTCTACCCTTCAGTTTATACAAAAAATCATACCTTTTTTAAAATATCTGGCAATAGTTTATGCAGCTTTTAGTTGAATGCCAGATGGAAATCCATGTTCTCAACTAAGCATCTTAGTCACCCTAAATATAGTGTTTCTATCTGTTCTTGGCTGGATTAATGCCATAGAATAAAGATTTTTGGTTTAAAAGATGTCATGCAGGAATAAGGGGCAAACCAAAGCAGCATCTTTCGTCTCAAACATAGACCATAATTGAAAAAAAATCTGTTTCTTACACCTTTGTTAATTATTAAATTCATGGTCAACTAGTAAATGTGTCTTGCCTTGTAGGA
Source organism: Campylorhamphus procurvoides (assembly GCA_013396655.1). Lineage (NCBI taxonomy): Eukaryota > Metazoa > Chordata > Aves > Passeriformes > Dendrocolaptidae > Campylorhamphus > Campylorhamphus procurvoides. Next base: position 1,256,120 of record WBMV01006429.1, read on the forward strand.
AGCTTCAGAAAGAGAGATGTTTAAACCTTAAGTATGGATTGGAAACAACAATCTAAGCATCCCTGGCAATGCATTGTATTCTCTTGTGTTGAAAAAAATTTTATAGAATTGGTGGTTAACGGAATTTTCATTGAATAAAATAATAATAAAACCAACAAAACCCAAGCAAAACTTCCACTCAAGCTCCCCTGCCCTGTACATACTTTAAAATATGTTATTATTGCTAAGTCTATGTGTTCTAAATGTTCTATTCTCCTTCCTTCCCCAGGGAAAGTGAGAAGCTTAAGTTCTTCGTTGTGGACACTGACCCATTTGACAGCTTTGCATCTCAGTGACAATTCCTTATCCCGCATTCCTTCAGACATTGCCAAGCTTCACAATCTGGTATATCTGGACTTGTCCTCTAATAAAATCCGCAGTTTACCAGCAGAGCTCGGAAACATGGTGTCACTCAGGTAGCTAAATCTTCACAGCAGTTATGATTGCTCTTTTATTATCTCTGTAGCACCAGTTTAAATTTCAGCATAAGTAAATTCTCCCTTCCTCCCTTCTTATCTGTCTCCTGAATCCTTGCTGTGGTCTGTGCAGTGCTGGCTTTCCTGTGATCTCCTGTTCCAGTGTGTGACAGCACAGAATGGGCCTCAGAAGTGCTTGGTTTGATGGCAATCACCCATTTTATATTTTTCAGAATCAGGTTTCCTCTCAGGCATCTCTTTCCAGACTCTTTTACAAATCTTTTATGTGGTGTTTCTCTCAAAGAGTAACTGATGCACAAAAAAAAAGCGCTTTTAACTCATGGTAAGGTAGGAAAGAGGTCAGGTTAAACATTTATAATCGTGTTAACTACAATTTTTTTCCTCTTTATTCATATTTAGTAGTTATTCTTAACAATAGTTCTCCCTTTATTATATAACAATTGCAACATGTTTAGAAACATCTCCTCCCCACCTTTGCTATGATGTAACTGCATTCCTGTGCAAACTGGGGAAGAGGAAAAACTATCCTAAACACAGCTTTTTGGGGTTTTTTTCCCTTCAATTTTGCAATGCCAAGTTGTGCAAAGTTAGCATGGAATGATAACCCCTTTTGGAAGTGAAACATGAATAACTATGCCCATTCACGTTATACTTAAGGCTGCAGTATTTCACTTTGTAAAAACACTGTGATGTAAATACATAAATTATTTATATAGAACTAAATATTTGCAGGCAATAGTCTTTAACTCAAAGGAAAAGCCTTATCTTAGGTTTATTAGAGAGTTGCCAGTAATTGCCTTCATTGCTATTAAATTTGAAGACACTTCTGAACAGCTTTCTCAAATCCAGAAAACCTAAAAGTAAAGAGAATGTTATTAGAAGCAAAAACAATGACAGAGAAACAGACTGCCAGCACAGCTTTCATGAGACTGGAAGCAAAGCAAGTTTGGGCATAGAAATATCAGTCATTGCATTTTCTTCTCCTTTAGAAAAGTCTACTCTGTTGGGGAGGATTAAACTAGCTGATTAAATTGGTACTAAATGCTCAAATTCCAGAGCAGTTCAAGTCTCAACCCTGGAGGCTGAGCAAAGGGATCCTGCTTTGTGCAGCATAATTGGCAGCTCTGGTTTGTAGTGTGTTGTATAGCTGTTTTCAGCTGTGAAGTAGTCTCTTCTGAGCTCTAGTTCTTTGCATTACTATTTCAATTATGAGAGGTTTTTATTAATGTGTTTTTTCCCTTCTTTATCCACTCCTGGGGTGTTGTGAGCTAGCAACCCTAAATTCACTGGAATATTCTCAAATACATCATTATCATCCTTTCAGTCTTTTTCCTTTTGTAAGTGTAATACTCATGACATGGAGCTGGCTCAGCAGTGTAGAGTCATCAGTAATGTCAAAAGTCATTACACCTCCTTCCCAGCCATCTTCGCTATTTATTCTGGCTGATTCTGCGAGGCTTCAGCTCTTTCAAGTGCTAAGTTTCTTTTGGGTAGAGAAGGCTAAATCTTGTGAATTTGAGATGGGTACCTAAGGTCCAGGATCACACTAGTTTTCTGTTTATGATCTAAACATACCACTTGAGCCCAAGGTCTCTGGATGTGAAAAGCTGTGCATTAATCCACAGCATTCTCTCTGTCCTCAGTGATTGCAGCTGGTCCATGGTTCCTCTTCACTGTGGTGGAAGTGAAGAAAAGCCCATAAGCACATCCTGTGTGACAGTGCACTGCAGGTCTCAGCTGGCCCAGGGTTTTATGTTTCAGGCTGGCTCTTACTTCAGACACTTCCCGTGGCTTCTGGGAAGTTATTCAAACTAATGGTAATTCAACACTGGGCATTGCTGATATCCCCAGCCACAGAAATCATTTGTGCTCTCACCAGTGGGGACTGATAACAGCTTTTCCAGCTCCCATGTCTGGAGCTCAGGGTTTGGTCTCTACAGCAGAGCTCACCCAAGGCTCCTTTCATCTCCCTTTTTACTGCAGGTAGTTGAAAAAAGAGGTGTCAGAGCAGTAGGATTTCTGATCTTTGCAGAAAGAGGAGGAAAAAATAAACACTAACATGTTATCTTGGAAAGCTCAGCTGTAAAACAGATTCTCTTGATATGCTTGAAAGAACTTGAGTGCACTCTCGGTACGTTTGCAGATGACACAGAGCTGGGTGGAAGTGTCAATCTGCTGGAGGGTTGGAAGGCTCTGCAGAGGGACCTGGACAGGCTGGATCAATGGGCTGAGGCCAATTGTGTCAGGTTCAATAAGTTGAAGTGCCAGGTCCTGCACTTGGGCCACAACAACCCCCTGCAGTGCTCCAAGCTGGGAGAACAGTGTCTGGAAAGCTGCCTGGGGGGAAAGTGCTGGTAGGCAGTGAATGTGAGCCAGTGTGTGTGGCCAGGAAGGCACCCTGGCCTGGAGCAGCAGTGCTGTGGCCAGCAGGACCAGGGCAGTGATTGAGGACTCCCCTCCAGTCCTGCCTTCAGTTTTGTGCCCCTCAAAACAAGAAAGGCATTGACAGCTTCAAATGCTGTTATGTAGGAATCTAAGAGTTAAGGTAACTCCTGGCATCCAGGTTTCCTTTCTTTCTTCCTTTTTATTTTTCCTTTTTTGTTGCCCCGCAATCCCCTACAAGTCTCTAGGCACCAAGCTGTAACAACTTCAAAGCAGCAACTTCATATTGACTGTGATTCTATGAAAGTGTGCACTGCTTAGTGGGAATGTAGTTGAGGAAGTGAAAAGCTCCTAACAAGTCTAATTTCTTTGCTCAGTTGGTTGGCGTGTCAGAATTCAGGACATGAATTCTCTTACTGTCTGCATATTGGTTTTGCATGTTAAAAAGCACATATTTTGTCCTAACACTGAAATTAAGAAAACCATCCAAACCAAGGGAAAATTACTGTTGTGAATGACTGTTGCATGCTAATGTCATGATACTGGATCTTTTTCTTACTCGTTTTCAGGGATATAATTTCCCTTTATTTGGCCTTCAGTCATAGCTGAACTGTTTCATAGTCTGGTTTGTCTGAGCTGTTACTGCTTCCTCCCTTGTAGATATTAAAGTGTTTTATTATTGCTAATGTTTGCAAAATGTCTGAGTGCTTAAGATAAAGCTCCTTTCCTCTGTACTTTAATGTAATACATGTTTTGTCTCTGTGTGTGCCTGAGTTCTGCAGGATTTCCCCAACTCTTGCTGTTTAGTCTCTGAGTTTTTCAATATTGTGTTTTGCTAGTATATTGATTCTCTTCTAGTTCAGTTCTTGTACTGTACTGCTGCAGACAAACATTGCTCTGTTCTCAGCCCTATATGATTCTTGCTCTGTCTACAGGGAACTACATTTAAATAACAACCTGTTACGAGTTTTACCTTTTGAGCTGGGAAAACTGTTCCAGTTACAGACTTTGGGTCTGAAAGGTATTGCTGCTTTTTTTTCTTGGTATCCACACTTGTTCAGTGCTATCACTGTTGTAATGGCTGCAGGCCGCTAGCTCATAAAATGTTACTGATTAGCAATCCCAGATGCAGCTACTCCATGTTTATAAATACTGTTATTTGGGGATTATGCAGAAACATAACAAGTTTGGCAAAGCAGTGCACATGTAAAGAGGTTTGCTCCTCTCTTTGCAGAGTGAGCAGAAGCTTTGTGTTGCTTGCACAGGGGTTGAATGCAGTGGTGCTTTAACTAAGAAATAGTCTGTAGTTAAATTGTAGGTGTGTCTCCCACCAGAAATGGAACCTGCTTTGTGCAGCTGCAGGGCATTGTGCTGTCTATGCAAGCAGCAATTTAAGTCTTTAGCCAATACTTTTTTCTCAGAACCGTATGGATTCTAGCTATAAAATTGCTGACCTTGAGCAATTTGAGTCACTAAATCAGGAGCACTGAGGAAAATAATACCTCAAAACACTGTTAAGTCTCAAAAGTCTGGTTTTCTCCCCTTTAAACCTGGGTAATTGCAGTGTGTGTTGTCCATGACAACTCTTGCAATCTGCTTATGTTTGGCAGATGGCAGAGTCTGCTCAGATCTGCCTGGCAGATGAACTGGTGGTGGATGTTTCCCTCACACTGAGCAGAGGTGGCTCCTGTGTTTGGGCTCATCAGCCCTGCCTGGGGGTTGTACCACACCAGCCCTTCACCACTCCTGGGTGCAGGACCCACCCTGGGAGGGTCTCTCAGGAGGAAACATCTGATTAGAGCTATGCACACATCCAGTGTTTGGGGGTGATTGAAAACCTGGGGTCTGAAACCCCAAAGTTCTCTCCAAGATGCCAGCTTTAAACACTGTTATGTAGGTTTGTAATAGTTCTGTGTATTTTATTCAATATTCCTGTGAATTGGTTTGCAGGAAACCCACTTACACAGGATATTCTGAACCTGTATCAGGAACCAGATGGGACACGAAGGCTACTGAACTATTTGCTTGATAATTTGGCAGGTACTGCAAAAAGAAGTAAGTGACCATTCTTCAAACATTTATTTCTGCTGTGTAAAATAAATGTGATTATCACTTGCTGTATCTCTATTTGAAAATGTTCCCACAGTTTCGACAGAACAGCCACCTCCAAGATCTTGGATTATGTTGCAAGAACCAGACCGTACAAGACCAACAGGTACTGACACACTGGAAGGGTTTTTCCTTTCTTCTTCCTTTATTTTCCTTTTATTAAAAGCTGTTGATCTTTACTGGGGAAAAAAATATTACTGCTTAAATTAACCAATCATCTCTGCAGTGCTGACCAGCCAGCTGATTCTATCCCAGTTGGAACACCTGTTCCAGATTTACCCATGTTTTACACTGAAGTAATTTCTTTTTAATTAAGGTCCTCCTCACAGGAATTGAAACTGTTGTCCACAATTAGTTAATTAGTGGAATTATAACAGGCTTAATTTAATACTTGTTGAAAAATAAAAAAGTGGAAGAATATAAGCCTAATTTCAAAAAAATGTAGAATTTAAATAATTGGTGTATGATCATTGACTCTGCACTTTCCTTGCTGTTGGGATTCAGGTAATGTTTAATTCTTTACTAGTTTTTTTCTGTATAAATTGTCTAAAATACAACCCTTTCTATTCACCTGCACACGAAAAATCTTAGTGTATTTCTCAGTTATTGCAGTATCCTCTCTTCAGGGCTGATGGACATTGCTTTCCCCTGTTGATTTTATTAGGAGGTTGCTTCAGAGATCATACTGTAAATGCAGCTTGCCTTTTGCTGTCATCTCTTTATTTATTTGTTTCCAAAATGCTGGACTTTGACCCCCAATGAGCCCAAGATTCTTTCCTCAGTTTTCTATACCTTCAAACAATGGTCTTGTTTCTGTTTGCCATGTTTGAGAGGAGCTCCAAGGAAGCTTCCAAATATCTCATTGTTGTGCTGCAAATTCCTTAAGTGCTTTTTAAAGACAAACTACCCCCCAAAAAGCAGTGAAACAACCCCAGAAGTCCATGCTGCTGGATTACATGTCAAATTGCCCCAACCTGTCTCATTATTACTCCTGTTTCCAATTAATTCAGACCGTAGATGTTTCTTGGTTTATGCCAGAATTGTAAGCTTTTTGAGGTGGAAATACTTGGGGGGTTATTTTGCCCTTACTTTTTCTCTGTGTGAAGGGATCCTTACACTACTGTTACAGTTCTTGATGGTAATAATTAAGTTAGAGTTTAAAGAATCTTATTTAAAGACTTGCAGACCTTTGTGTAGCTGGCAAATAAAAGTGGTCAGATACACTTCCCTTGGTTTGGGTTTTTCACAGTACAGCACCACTTAGCAAAAAATACATTTGTCTGCTGTTTACTGCATTAGCCATATAAAGGGGGGTGTGTTTGTTTCCTAATTAAATCTAGAAAACAGATGCCATAAGTCCCAACTTGTACTTTCTCTCCCTAGAAGGCCTAACAGTTTCTCTCAGTGTAGACAAACATGCTGTGTTTTGGTTGAAACAAATGAAGCACGAACTGATAAATCTGCAGAAGACAGAAGTGAGGAACATAATGGTATTTTTTTTTTGCCTTTAATATATCAGTGTGTAAGTGAAATAATTGTTGTTCTGCAGCCTTGTTCTCTGTCATGTGTTACAACGTCCTCTGTGATAAATATGCCACCCGGCAGCTCTATGGCTATTGTCCATCTTGGGCCTTGAACTGGGAGTACAGAAAAAAAGCCATCATGCAGGAAATCCTGAGCTGCAATGCTGACATCATAAGTCTGCAGGTAAAAGATACACCATTCTTTCTTTTCCTTTCTCTGTTCCCATGTGCTGGCTTCTTCACGTTAAATGTATTTATAGTAAACGGTCTGTTTTCAAAACCTCCTGGAAACAAAAGCAAAAAAAAGAAGTGATGTTTGCAACGTTATTTGTTGCTTGACATCAAAAGAATGCTTTCAGCCCCCGCAGTTGGAATGGGAACCAGCAGCCCCTGATCAAAGAAATCTACGTGGGGGTGTCTTTGTGCCTGTGTGTGGATGTGGGGCTCTAATTGACACATTTTCAAATAAGAGGCTTGAGATAATCATAACTCCAGGGATTACAGAAATCTATATTTTCTTAAAATAAGGATACTGCGCTCAAATTTGCATTCTCTGATGCACTTAATTCCTAGATTTCTTTTCCCCTTAAATGTAATTTGAAAGTGATTTACACTTCTGAAGAGTCTAAATAATATCAGTCCTCCTGTATTTTGCTAACAGTATGTTCATGCTGTGCTGCCTTCTGACTTTACAGGAGGTGGAAACGGAGCAGTACTACAGCTTTTTCCTGGTGGAGCTGAAAGAACGTGGCTATAATGGATTCTTCAGCCCAAAATCTAGAGCTAGGACAATGTCAGAACAGGAAAGAAAACACGTTGATGGTTGTGCAATATTTTTCAAAACAGAAAAGTAAGTGATGTGTTTTGCAAAACCTCCTGTTACCTCTTGCTGTCCTTCACATGATTTCTCGGGTCAGGCTGTAGCTCAGACAGTTTGGCATTAATTGCCCCCTCTGTAGCCACACAGGGTTTCTTACAGAGCATTCCCACCACTGGAAGGAGTGGTCTGTGTGAGAGAAATCATTCTGTGTGGAACTAGCAGTAAAAAATTCTGTTTGAGATGAAATTTCATTTTGTTTGAGCAGTGCTGGTTGGGAGATCAGTTAGTTATACTTCAGTTGTTGAGTGTCTGTGTCCTAACCATTAGGTGGTAATAGTAAATAGGAAAAAATGAAGAAAATATTGAAAAAGGAAACAAATTTTCTTACTCCTTTCGTTTTGTTTGAGTAAAGGAATTTATAATCCCCCAAACTGCTGAAGTGAGACCTCAGATAACATTGACTTTTAGATACATTGGCCTCCTGGTAAAGCAAAAGACAAGGCACTTGGTATCACTGCACACTTCTGTAAAAAAAACGTAGTCATTTGAGCTGCTGAACTTACTGGTTGTGTCTCATTGCAATTGTTTGGTTATGAAGGTAATAATGTCCCTCCTGCTTCCATTCCAGTGTGTCTACAAGGAAATGTAGGAGCCAGGTTTGATACCAAGTGGCTTAGGAAAATTATTTAGTCCCTCTCTATTAAACCTGCATCTTTGACCTCACAACTGATGCAGAATTAAAAACAAGCTTGACTTTTCTGTAGTCAGTCTCTCTCTCAATAAAATCCCTTAATTGAAACTAAGATAATATAAAATACATGCAAATTGCTGGGCAAACTATCTCCCTTGGTTTCAGTTTAAGGTTTTATGAAACGATATGACTGCCTTTTCACATCCTAAAAGTGAGATTTCATTGAAAGGTGAATTACCCATAACATTTCCCCTTGTATCTGGCTGCTGAAAAGAAGTGTGTATGTTTTTGTTTCAGATTTACTTTGGTTCAAAAACATACTGTTGAGTTCAATCAACTAGCAATGGCAAACTCAGAAGGGTCAGAAGCTATGCTGAACAGAGTTATGACTAAAGATAACATTGGGGTTGCTGTGCTGCTGGAGCTGCGAAAGGAATTGATAGAAATGTCTTGTAAGTCCTATTTAATTTATTTTTTTAATAGATTGTGTTTTGTAAGTGAAAGAAATGGTCTTTGTCATAGTGAACAAGAGCAACTTGGTTCTGCAGGTGAATACAACTTTGCACATTTTATGTTGAGACAAATTGATTTCCAGAGGGGATTTAGGGAAAAATCATAGTGCTTAAATGATGATTTTTTTCCCCAGTTGTATTTTTTAAGGGGAAAAAGGTATAAAGACCTGAGTGCTAGTGATACTGTTGTTGGGTTTTTGGTCGTGTTTTTTTTCCCTTGAAGTTTTGTACAGGTATCAAAGAACCAGAATTAGGTGTGTGTAACTGCATCATTTTTGCTTGTTATTTTCTTTACTGTCATATTTATACAACCTGTTTGTTCTGCCCTGTCACTCTTAATTTAGGAAATGTAAATTGGCTTTATAAGTATCGCAGTGGGAACCTACTCAACCTGTGTTATATTTATCCAAATGATATTTTATTAATTCAGATCCTAACAAACAAGCCTTTTAAGAAACACTTCTAGCAAGAGAGGGAACTTAGAATGTTGATAGCTTAGAATTCAGAGCTCATTGCCTAATAAGATATGAGCAGTGCCTGTTTGCTATCACAGCCAGAGGAAAACTTGTAATTTTTTAGAACAACACTATTTCCCTGTAATTAGGATTATCTGTTATTTATACTAATTCACAGTATTCTTGGATACATCAGTGTTACATGTAACAAGATGTTTGATCTGTTAATGGTCTTGAATGTGAAACATCATTCCTAGTGCTTTATATCAACTGAAACACTTGGTAGATATAAGAGGGGGTGTCTGACCCTCTTGATTTAAATGGTATTAACCCTCTTGAAGTCATTCTGGTATTTTATTTTTTCGTCCCCTCAAACATTTTGTTTAAAGTTCAATAATAGCATTTTCTGACCATGTCAATTAAATAAGTGACTTTAAATTTTAGCTGGAAAGCCACATCTTGGGATGGAAAAGCAGCTAGTTCTTGTAGCTAATGCACATATGCATTGGGACCCAGATTATTCTGATGTGAAGCTGGTTCAGACTATGATGTTCCTGTCCGAGGTAAAGAACATTATTGATAAAGCTTCTCGTAGTCTCAAACCTGGTGTTTCGGGAGAACTTGGAACCATTCCACTTGTACTGTGTGCAGATCTCAATTCTCTGCCAGACTCTGGTAAGAGCTCTATTTCTTATTCTTTAGACTGTTTCAAGTGTGTAACAATTTAAGTTCGTGCTTTTTTTAAAGGAGGTTTCAACCTAGAGAATGCATTGTTTGATAGTATGAACTCTAAAGGTACCGAGAAAATAGAAGGAAGAGAGAGAAGGTAAAATTGTTTCAGTTGTGAGTGACCTTATTGCTGTGCTGCAGTATAGCTATGTCTGGTCTTTCAGAAGCATTTCCACTGTTATCTTACAATACAGGAATGGAAAGGGAAAAAAATACCTTCCAAAAATAGCTGGAAACGTGAGTGTGTTGCTGATAATTGGCTTTTCTTAATTCTAAGTGTGAGAAGATAAGGAATTATCTTTAAAGTTGCCACCATATGATCATTTTCTATAGCTCCAGTGTTTAGAGCCTCTCAAATTCAATACATCCCCTACAGATGGGGACTATTCAGAGCTCTTTACTAACATGGAACTGATTTTTTTTTACTTGGTGGCAACTTCCTCAAGTGCAAGAAAACACATTCAGTGGTTGCCACCTTGGCTTTGTCAGGTGCCCATCTGAAGGGCTGAACTCAAGAGCCATCCTTCCTTCTTACTGCTGGTTGTTCAGTGTAATAAACTCCATTCCTGCTCCCCTTTCCTTCTGGCCTCATCTTTGCATCTCTTAACATCTGTTAGTGTTGAGAGGAGCAGTTACTGCTCAGCAGTACTGGAAATGTGATTGGTTTTGATCCCAGGAAGCCCAGGATCCCTCGTGGGGATTGCAGTGGGCAGTTCCCATGTCTGATTGTGCCTTCAGAACAATGAACTGCTCCTTTACCTTCCAGATTATTAACCCAGCTCTTCTGAAATGGAGGCACAGTCACAGCTTTCTTTCCATGACACAAATCTTGTCAATTTGCCTTTGCAGCCTCTTTAAAGTTGACTTTATTTGAAGTGTTTCAGAAGTTGGCTTTTTTGCAACACTTTTAGCTGAAGAACATTGAAGGGCAGGGCCTGAGAAGCAAGGAGAGCAGGCAGCTGACTACTTAGCATTGATGGAATTTTACTTCTGTTTTTTTCATCTTCCCCTTCCCAATCTATTCCTTATTAACCTTCTCCTTTTTTTCTAATCAAAGCATGTCTCTTCTAGGTGACATTTGCTCTTGATATGCATATACATTGTCCTGTGGTATTTTAAAAGGAATACTGTTGACTCTAATTGTGTATGTGTTAAGGTTTTGCTTATATAAAGCATAAAGTTGCACATATGACTTCAAGAACCTATACAATGCCACAAAAATTCACTGAATGCTTGTTAATACCTTCATGTGTGTATGTGTGTCTCTTAATAGGTGTTGTTGAGTACTTGAGCACTGGTGGAGTGGAAACAAACCACAAAGATTTTAAGGAACTGAGATACAATGAAAGTCTTACTAACTTCAGCTGTAATGGAAAAAATGGGACAACAAATGGAAGAATTACACATGGTTTCAAGTTGAAGAGTGCCTATGAGAATGGTCTAATGCCTTATACAAATTACACATTTGACTTCAAGGTAAGGACTTGGCTGACGTTTTGGAAAAGTTTTCCAGTTTTAAGTGTAACTAATGTGATTTGCTGTATGAAGTTGAACAAATAAGTTAATCTGTTTTGTGTAGCTAACTAAATTCACCCAGTTTATATATAAAACATGGCAAACCAGAATGCCCAACGCTTCAGTGTCCTGAAAAGCAGATTTCCCTTTTTCTTGGTAGTAACTTACAATAGATTTACAAACATTGGGGTGCTGTCAACCTTCTCTGTAAACCAGCATTTTAATGCTCCAAGCTAAATGCCACAGTACAGCAGGGGCACTTAAGCTGTCAACTGCAAGGAAATAATCCATGTTCCTTCTGGAAAATGCTCAGTTCTCTGTTGCCCATGGAAAACAAGGATGGCTTATTTCCTCCTCAAAATCAGAGCCAAATGTGATTTGAAGCTGTGTAGGAGGTTGGAAATTACAACCCCCAGGAGCACAGCAGAAGTGATACAGGGTGGGCTTTTCTTTTGTTTTCCTAATCTATAGTGAGCACCATGGGATGGGGGAAGAAGAAATCTCCTAAATTGTTGATGTGCCATAGGGAAGGAATGGGATATTTCAGTTACTCATAACACTGAGCTCACCTCTTGTTTGGGAGAATTACTTGAGTCATGAATAAATACTAACATTTTTTTCCCCTCCTGTTTTAGGGTATTATTGATTACATCTTCTACTCTAAACCTCAGCTAAACATACTTGGCATTCTTGGACCTTTGGATCATCATTGGTTAATAGAGAACAATATAAGTGGTTGTCCACATCCACTCATCCCTTCTGACCACTTCTCACTTTTTGCACAACTGGAGCTTTTGCTGCCTTTCCTGCCTCCTGTAAATGGAATCCATCTCCCTGGCAGGAGGTAGTCAAATACATTTTAGAGGGCAACCTCAATCTAACTTGTACAATTGTAAAATCTGAATATAGAGGAGTGAGGTATGGCCAACAGGGATTTTTTGTTTTCTTAATAATCTTAATCTTAAATCTAATTATTTGCTAAAGACATAGTAAAAGCCAGGTGCTATCAACAGACACAATTCTGAGCCCAATATACTTTGTATACTGTTCGACAGCGATCGGTGCATTTGCACCTTTCTTTAATACGTTACAATTAACCTTCCTGTTTCTTTGATCCAACGTGACATTTTCATGCCTTGAAATAGGGAATTGTTATACAGTGTATTCTCTTTGCACAGTTATCTGTAGCACTACTTTTTTGAGGCCAGTAGGAACATCCACAGACCATTCTCCGTACTTCACTCCCTCCTTTTTCAGACTTGTTTGTAAAATATAGAATTTGAATTTAGCCTTTATTGATTGTATATGAACAACAGAAAACCTGATTTATGAGATTTTGTACTTTAAAAAAAAAAAAAGAAAATTCAGATTTGGAAAATGATTGTATTGTAAACTAAGGCTAAATTTTTATCTGTTTTCATGTGTTATAAAGGCCAGCTTGTAAAAGAGGTTGTCACAGGTTTTCTCTGCTAGTGATTTGCACTGTTAGGGTTTCGTTAGCCCTTTTATACTACTTTTTATGTTCAATTGAGAACGTTGCTTTCAAAATCCAAACCTATAAAATCTTGATAACTTACAGAGATAACTAAATACATTCTGTCTATTTCTGATTTAAAAATAAATGAGAAAAGCATAAGAGTTCTCACAGAACAGATAAGCTAAGCAGTGAATATAAGTAGACCTGTATGGATTGCAAGTTATTGCTGATGTGTATACACTCAGATATTTTTCTCATCTCTAACTTTTGAAGTAAAATCTAGGGATACTTGTGTACAGCTTCTTCATTTCTATTTTAAATATTTGTCCTATCTCCACTGTGCCTGCTTAAATTTGTTCTCAACTAGCACTGCCTGTGCATGCAGAGAGATCCTGTGCATCCTCTTTTATTTTTTTAAATAATGTTAACACTTGTGAAAATTTTATGAAGATACTTTTGTATAAGCTGTGGCATCTTTTTTTTCCTTTGTGAAGCATTGAATATCACACTTTGGAACATGTTCAGGTTCTGGGTACACAGTTTCTAGCTTCTAATGCCCATGCACTGCTTCTTTCAGTGTCATTGCACAGTGCTGTTTTTCCCACTAAGAATTCCTATCATGTGGATTCTCTTCTGTTTCCGTGTGTTCCTCAGTTTCAGAAAGTATAATTCCTTGAAGATACAAACCTAGCCCTACATTTTCTATTAATGAAGCAGTGTAAAATAAATGCATTTTCAACACAGGTCCCAAAGACAATTCTTCAGATCATTTTTTAAAGTGACCAAGTCTTATTTTAAAGTGTCAAGCAAGACTGAAGTTCTAGTGTACCCTCAGTGCCATTTGTGTCATGAAGCCAAGTATATAACAGCTTGCAAATTTAACTTGTCTATTTCTATCCTCAAAGGGAGAATTTATCATCTCCTTAAACTAATACAGCTTGAATAGTCATTGTAAAAAAAAAAAAATAAATAAAGGAGATAGAGAGCTTGGTCTTAAACAGCTTTTGTTTCAGCTGCGGGCAGGGAAGCAAAAGGACACTGAGCATTAAGAGAAAACTTTCTAAATATTATGAATTTTTTATATATAAGAGACTGAATTGGTAATAATGATTTCAAAATTTTATTGAAAAGTAGTCAGCACACAAGTGTGCTCAAACCGTTCTGTTTTAAGCTCAAAGTGAAAATTACAAACAGTTCGGGTGTGTAAAATGTACATTTTAAATTTTCATTAGGAGAAATTTTGATCTTGAATCCTTGTCTGGGACCTGATCTCTTGGGGTTCTTTTGTTTTGGTTTTAGTTGTAAAAACACCAAACATGTCCAGTTTATAATCAGTACATTGAAATGCTGGTAGTATTGCTGTAGTAGACTTAATGCGTAGTGTTATTTTTTTCTGTTTGTTTTTTGGGGTTTTTTTGTAAAGTGTGAATAAAAGGTGTTTTACTCATGTTTCCTTAATGATGTCTTGGTAATGTACATCATGACAATTTCCAGTAATGATGAGCCAATTTAGCTTGTCAGACTAAGCAAACTATTTTTCTTTTCTGATTCTCTGGATTGTGTAAGGAGTCCAGAAAGCTTTACAGAAGGGGAAGGGAAGCACTTACTCATTTTGTATTTTTTAGCGGGGGATAATTTACTTTATTAGATGCTGGAGCTTGAGTGCACTTGTTAGATTCTAAAGGTTTGAGCTTTATCCAGTATGTGTTCTCCTCTATTGCTTAGTCTTAAAAAAACATTTGAACTTAGGACAGCATGTGAAAATACAGCCCCTTGTGCTTTCGGAGACACAACTGTTCCTGCTTAGTCACCTTATGGTCTAAGGGTCCATTGGAATAACTGTTTCCTCCAGCTTTTTTATACTGTCCATCAGGTCCTGATTGAAAACCCTCTGAATCCATTGAAGACACTCCTTTGACTTCACTGGGTTTTAACTGGACTGCAGCTGTGACTTGGGGGCTGAAGGAAGGAAGGAGAAATGTTTTGAATATAGGGAAAGACCAGATGGCACCAAAACAGAGCTGAGATAAACTTGGTCCAACAATCTTTCAAAGAAAACATTTTCCTGTGTCAAACAAATCTAACTCAAAAGTCTCAATTTCCAGCTATAACATAGAATAAGGCAATAAACCGTGTCTTCACAAAATCAAAATGTTTGCTTCATAGTTTTTAACATGAAATGGTTGTTTGCAATATTTTTATTCGAGGTGGTTTTGGGTGTTGCCATAATGTACCTTCAGTGTTCTTGTTGTAAAAGCACATATAGCAAAAGTCACAGAACATCCTTGGGGTTGAAAGGATTTATTTAGGTTAGACCAGGCTTTTTTCCACTTAAAGTACACTCTGCCATATCTTGTCTAGTTTTATTTACATTTACCAAGAATTCTGGGTGTCAAAGTGTAAATTGAAATATACCTTTAACTAAAAGAATTGATTAGAGTACAAGACTAATACCACAAGTTACTGCTTTTATCATAACACAGGTAGGAGCATATAAGTTGGTGCATGTTGTAATTATTTTGTCCTTTTAGCAGCTTTAAATTAAAAGGTAAATTTGACAAAACTGATTTTAAGAACATTGTGTGCATCTTTGATGTAACTTCAGCAAATCCCTTAAGGTTTGTTTTGGTTTTTTTTAGAGCAGGCTTGGAAAATACCTTATGCTTTGCTTCTTCAGCCACACAAAACCTGTATGAAAGACAAAATAATTGCAACACCATTGAGGGAGGGGGAAAGAAAACTAATTACACTGTAAAACTTTAAAAAGTTCAGTTAACCGCTTCAGTAGCAAGCCTTTCTCATCCAGCCGGACACAGTATTTTTTAGTATGTTAACTGCTATTCTTTTCCTTTGGTTGCATAAATTTGTAACACTTAAGTGTCTTGGTATGTTTAAGTAGTGTCTAAACTAGAGTATCTTAGTCTTTATTCACAGTACTTCTGTATAATGTGTAATGCACTGGACTAACTCTTGTTTACCATTCATGTAACAAAAACCAGCACATTATCTGCACTAAGCTCAAAGAATGTTGCATTTGTCTATAGGCAGCTCTTCAATAAGATAAATGGGAAACTGAATATGGTCTGATGGTAAACAAGGGCTTTTACTGTTCTCTTCAGTGGAACTTTCTTCTTGGTCAAATTTTAACTAGTTAGTATTATATTTATATACAGGGTCTTCTTTTTCTTTACCAATGTATTTTCCTACTCATAGCTGACCAATAAATCCAATATCTGTTTCAAACCTTCTTGAAGTCTAATTCATATTTTAACTTGATTCCTAAAGCTTTTCCTGGAGAGTTGCATTTACTGCCAAAGAAGTGAAGTGTGAGAAGATATAATGGAAACATGTAAGGAACTTGAGAATCCCAGAAACATTTTCCTGTACATTCTGTGACTTTCTAGATCTGCAGACCAGAAATCTGCTTGAATCAGTTGGGTTCACGTTGCAAAGTAAAGGCATGATCAGTAATGAGCTTGTGGAAAACTCCTGTCCAAACCCACTCCAATCTCAACCCATGGCCATCTCCTGACCTTCCCAGGTCAGTTGTGCAGGTGGACACACAGGTGTGTCTGGGTCCTGCAGACCCCCCTCCTTCCTTCCTCTTCCCACTCCAGAAAGCACAAAGTATAGTTTGGGTCTGACAGCAGGAAGGGATTCAAATACTCCCTTAATTTACCGTGGAAGGGGAAAAAAGTGAAGATTTCTTGCATTTTGTTTTTCAGGAATGAGATTCCACTACCTCTTGCACTTGGTTTATTTTAATCCCTCCTCTTTTTGCAGGGGATGCTTCTGTCCCAGTGTCTGTGTGACAGGGTAGTTACTTTGCTGTTCCCAGGGCTGGCAGCAGCAAACATCAAACACTGGAGCACAGCAGACCCCCCTGGCACTTTGTGTTCAGCATGTTTGTGCTGTTCTGCTGTGGAATAAATGATCTGGTTCAGCATTCCTGGGAATATCACAGGGCCCAGAGCGTGCAGCTCGTTTGTAGGTTTAAAATGTGCAGCCCTGAAGCAGCTGCAAACCCCCAGCAGTGTGATGAACCCAGTGCAGACTCAGCAGTGATTTCTCTTTGGGGAGATGTTAATTCCCATCACATTTGCAGGGTTGCCACTAGATGGTGTGGGAAACACAGGCTTCATCTGCACACAGCCTGAACTGAGTTTGAGTGCCGTCCACATGGCCTGGCTTGGGGAATTATTCTTAGGAGTATTTGTGGGAATTCGGGCCCAGGAATGAATCATTTCTAGTGGCAGCAGTTGTTTTTGTAACATACATGTCAATTAAGTCCTGGAGTTGTAAATCCAGCTGTCATGATGGGAAGGAAAAACACCTGCCTGGCCCTCAGTGATAAAATCATTCTGTGGGACCTTCTCTTGCTGCATTTCATCTACTTAATGTTATGTTTTCAGATGAGTACAGTTGCATAGTTCCAAATTGGAGTTTACAGGCTCTTAAATACTTGCATGCCATGTTAGCAGGTATTATTGGGAGAGCTGTCTGTAGGGAAACTGGGCCCAGATTAAGAGAGGCTGGTGACCTCGCCAGAGCTCCTACACAGAAAACAGCATCTCTCACTCAAAGGCAAAGGACTGAGTTGGGATTGTGTCCTGTGGTCCTCAGCCAGGTGGGAGAATTTTTTTTCCTTAGCTTGCAGTAAAATGATGACAGCTATTTGAATACAATTGAATACAAAATTGCTCTGGACAGACTCCTGGTTGTTGGTCTTTCTTCCCCTGTGTCCACTGGCTCTTCAGCAATGGAAGAAAAACTGGGTTTGTGTCTTCTAGGGTGGGAATGTCCCAAATCAGTACAAGTGACAGTATGGCTTGTCTTTTCTGCTGATAAGGGTAGAGCAGAGGAGGGAATTGAGCCCGAAGAGAGGGAGGGAAGGCAGAGAAACTGAGAAAAAGGTAAGTGGAAGGGACAAGAATGAGCAGGGTACACGGAATGACCTTTTGGGAGAAGCAATACTTCGTTAAAGGTGAGTGTTCTGGTTATTTTCTCACTTTTCATCCTCCCCTCCTAACCCAAGGGCACTAATTGTTCTCCCTCTAAATGTTCCTTACTCTCTTTGTGTGGAAAGCAGGAAAGCTAATTAAGCTATAGGGACCTTTGGTGCATTTGAATATTTCCTTACTCCAAAACAAGGCTAGTATTCTCACAGATTATCAGTTTTTAGTAGATAAAATGGTATGTTGTGGTTAAATCTCCCTGGTTTCCAAGTGACAGGGTGGATTTCTTTAAAAAATTCAGGTAGGTCCAATTGTCTGAGGAGGGTACAGAGCCCTGGCCATGTCCTGCCCACAGTTCCCCTCCACAGCAGGCTCAGCAATGTACCTTCAGTCTCTCAGGTGGGTTGATTCCCTCCTGTCCCCACTAAAAGGAATACATGCAGTGCTTTGTTTTCATATTGATTTCAAAAACACTGCTGGCCTGGAACAGTCTGTACAAGGTTCTGAAAGCAGTGACTTCTTAAATATATCTCCAAAGGCCCCGACCCATAAAGATACCTCAGTCTGTGCTGTCTGTTGAAGTACAATGGAGCTGAAAGAGCTTGGGAGCTCGTGGGGGTCAGGAGGTGAGGGCTTGTACCAGGAGCAGTACAATCTTTTATTGTGATCCAAGCAAGAAACACTTCTCTAAAAAAAATTAAATAAAAAAAAAATGTGACAAAAACTGTTAATGCAGTGCTGTTAGTGAGGAAGGAAAGAACTCTGTAAATGCTAATTATATTGTCCAGTCTGGTAGATGGGACCTCACAGCTCTGACAGGTCTCAGGGTCTGACAAGGTTGGGACAGACCATATTAAATACAGCTATTTCTGGAAGAGCAGTGAAAAGGAAAACAATAAAAACATGTTCATTTTGAATTAAAATTTCTAGAATTGGTGTTAGACGCAACAGAATGTGGTGGGGTGATTTGCAGAGGATGTGTTTCCTTGGCAATTTTGGCAGCAAATACCAAAATGAATGGCTTCAGACTGACAACAGGAAGGGTTAGATGGATATTGGGAAGANCTTCTTTAAAAAA
Source organism: Campylorhamphus procurvoides (assembly GCA_013396655.1). NCBI lineage: Eukaryota > Metazoa > Chordata > Aves > Passeriformes > Dendrocolaptidae > Campylorhamphus > Campylorhamphus procurvoides. The sequence continues at coordinate 1,274,842 of WBMV01006429.1, forward strand.
TACTAGATGTTTTTGTAAAAAATCCATACCTTACAGAAAATAAAAGCATATATACCCCCCTCCTGGGTTTTAATGACCACAAAGATTCAAGCTTCATCTAATTGCACCTTTTCTAATTAGTTGTGGTTAGTTTTTCTAGATTTTTCTAGTGTTTTTTTCTGGTTTTCTTACTTTTTTTCTTTTTGTTAAAGGCACAGGTTTCTCCCTTTGGGGACCAACAGTGACTCCACTGTGGCTAATGATATTGGTAGCTTTTTGGAGCTGGATTTATTGATTTCCCTTCTTTCTTTTCAAAAAATAGCTCATAGGTCGAGTCTGCTGCTAAAGGGGGCAAAGGCCTCCTGTATATAAAGACCTGCCCCAGCCATGTGCTGGTTTTGCTGCCCCAGCAGACATGACCAAGACACAAATTAGAAGGGGGAAAGCTGAGAGATGCACAAAGGTTTCTTTTAACCATCCTCAAACATTTCCTTTAACCATCTCCTGCCCTCCCACCTCTCCCAAATAAAGCAGTGGGAGAGAGGAGTGTCAGGAATTGCATGTGAGTGGCTCTCCTGAGCACTGTGGGATGACATTTCTTGCCTGATGTCCTTGGGGCTTGGCTGTTGCTTTTAACACATCAGTTACTTGATGAGGCTATACCTTTATTATTATTATTATTATTATTATTATTATTATTATTATTATTATTATTTATTTTTCTGGTTTATTTGTTCTCTGCAGTGTTCTGGGCTCTGGGAACATGTGAGAGTGCTTTGTGATCAGCATGGTTCCATGGTGGGATGGTGGGAACCAAGTTCTCGCTAGAGCTGTGCACTCACATGGGTCATGGGGCACATCGGACAGCTGCTGTTCCATGAATTACAGGTTACTGTGCAAAGGGAGAGAATGCAGATGCTGAATATGTGTCTTGGTTAATAGCTCTAAATACTGAGCTTAGGGGAGACCTCATCACTCTCTACAAGTCCCTGAAAGGAGGTTGTAGCCAGGTGGGGGTCGGTCTCACAGAAAACAAGCGACAGGATGAGAGGGAATGGCCTCCAGTTGTGTCAGGAAATGTTTAGATTGGATAGTAGGGACAATTTCTTTATAGAAAGGGTTGTTAAGCATAGGAACAGACTGCCCAGGGAAGTAGGGGAGTCACCATCACAGGAGGGATTTAAATGATGTGTAGGTGTGGCACTTGGGGACATGGTGAGCTTGACAGTGCTGAGTTAATAGCTGGATAGTTTGCCAGTGAATAAAAGCAATTTCTTCCACTAAGAAGTCTATATCAATTGCCCAGTGAGGGAAGAGCAAGTCCAGCATTCTTATCCTTCAAACTGCTGCTTGATTTTCAGTTTCTGACTCCATGAATGTATGTGTCTTCATGCCCTTTGTAGTGTTTTAAGTCAGTGTGTGAGAGAGCTGAAAGTTTGTCCAGTCTTCCCTGCTCTCTGGGGGGCTGGACCCCTGTGTTGATGGGGCTGCTCCAGCAAATGCTTGCATGTAGTAAACTGGAAATACTTCTGGTGTAAGTTTAGGTAACAGACTATCAGGGTGGGCTGGGATTACTCCGTGTAACATTCTCTCCCTTAGGTGGAATTGTTCATCCAGGGACCAGTGAGGGAGGAGGGAGATGAGCAAAAGGTAGAAATTTGGGTCTTGGCTCAAGACAGACAACAGGACATTTTCCATTGGCTCCACTGGGCTTTCACTGGGAAAACACAATCAGGAGTACCAAATATGACATTACCACGTGTGCATTTGGAACAGATTGCCTTCCCTGAGCCCTGTCCTGGCCCAGTGCAGCCCTGCAGGCAGGAGGGCGAGTCTGACCTGCAGCACCCCGCATGGGGATGCACAGCCCACTGAGCTGACTTGGCATTTTTGCTGGGTGCAGTCCTGAGCCTTTGGCATGGCTGTACAACTTAATTAAGTTTTCACATTTGGTGGTGTGAAAACTGCAGTTTCAACCAGTTACATCACCCTCAGTACTCAGCCAGCCTTTTTGTTGCATTTGTCCATGTATTCCTCATGTCCTGTAGGAACTGGAGAAATGAATAAGGAGAAAGAAGCACCTGGCACTGAAACAGAGTTTTACCTTTTTTACCTCTGTGATTCTTTGCTGGTTATGAAAAATCTGTTTCTATATAATTTTTTAATTGGTGTGGCTAATCTTACAAATCTTCCTCTAAGTAAGATTATTCCCATTCTACAGAAAGCAGAAATAACTCAAAGAGGCAGTAATTTCCTGAAGGTCCTGGGTGTCTGGATGGCAGAGCAGGTCACACCTGCAGTCCCCAGCTCGGATTCCCTCATGTCCTACAGATGAGCATCACATCCCCTGAGCTGAGGGAGCTTTGCAGGGCTGAAACTGCTCTGAATTCAGGTAGGTCCAATTGTCTGAGGAGGGTACAGAGCCCTGGCCATGTCCTGCCCACAGTTCCCCTCCACAGCAGGCTCAGCAATGTACCTTCAGTCTCTCAGGTGGGTTGATTCCCTCCTGTCCCCACTAAAAGGAATACATGCAGTGCTTTGTTTTCATATCGATTTCAAAAACACTGCTGGCCTGGAACAATCTGTACAAGGTTCTGAAAGCAGTGAATTTTTAAATATATCTCCAAAGGCCCTGACCCATAAAGATACCTCAGTCTGTGCTGTCTGTTGAAGTACAATGGAGCTGAAAGAGCTTGGGAGCTCGTGGGGGTCAGGAGGTGAGGGCTTGTACCAGGAGCAGTACAATCTTTTATTGTGATCCAAGCAAGAAACACTTCTCTAAAAAAAATTAAATAAAAAAAAAATGTGACAAAAACTGTTAATGCAGTGCTGTTAGTGAGGAAGGAAAGAACTCTGTAAATGCTAATTATATTGTCCAGTCTGGTAGATGGGACCTCACAGCTCTGACAGGTCTCAGGGTCTGACAAGGTTGGGACAGACCATATTAAATACAGCTATTTCTGGAAGAGCAGTGAAAAGGAAAACAATAAAAACATGTTCATTTTGAATTAAAATTTCTAGAATTGGTGTTAGACGCAACAGAATGTGGTGGGGTGATTTGCAGAGGATGTGTTTCCTTGGCAATTTTGGCAGCAAATACCAAAATGAATGGCTTCAGACTGACAACAGGAAGGGTTAGATGGATATTGGGAAGAAATTCTTCCCTGTGAGGGTGGGCAGGCCCTGGCACAGGGTGCCCAGAGAAGCTGTGGCTGCCCCAGCCCTGGAAGTGTCCAAGGTCAGGTTGGACGGGGCTTGGAGCACCCTGGGGTAGTGGAAGGTGTCCCTGCCCATGGCAGGGAGTTGGAACATGATTATCTTTAAGGTCCCTTCCAATCCAACCATTCTACAATGTTACAAAAATTTTGAAAACACTGGGCACCACAAATTTCTGCCAATATTTAAATGTTGACGTGTTTCCCATTCTATCCCATCCTGTTTGCAGTGGACCGGAGAAGGAAGGTTTTGCCTTTGGGTCCAGAACCCACAGATTTCTGCTGCCTGTCTGAGATCACCAGGTAATTTTCTGTTGCCAGCATCAGCCTTAGCAAGACATCTTTTTCTCAGAACCCTTTTGCTGCAGACAGTGACATTTAATGAAGGGAACTGGTGCCCTGAGCGGGCTGTACTGCCCTTGCTGTCACATGCAGTGCCTCGTGTCTTCTGGCCAGTTGTGCCAGGAGCGCTTCTGCCGTGTCAGAAAAATGTGCAAAGACTACAGAGGTTTGTCAGCATCTTTCTGCTGATACAGGCAAGTTTGGAAAAGATGACACTGAGCACCCCAGCCTCCACTCTTGCCCCCTTGGGGCAGCTGGTGTGTGTCTTCCTACCTGGAGAGTGAACTCTGTTTCACTGAAGGTTTGCTCCTTTGCTTCCTTGCTGCAAGACCCAATGTGTTCTGCTCTTTGGTGGTAGAGACCATCACTCCCATTATCCCCCCAACACTTCCCTACAATACCATTAGTGATGGCTTTTGGATTCAGCTATTCCCACCATGTGTTCTTCTGGTTAATGCTATCATACAGTTATATAATTAATTGGGTTAATTATGCTTAGAAAAGGGTTTCAGGGTGGAGACCAAACCAGCTCATCTACAGCTGGTTTATTGTGCACTTCATCCTCTTCTTGAGAAATTGGTGATCTGAGGCTTAGAGGCAGCAGAGAAGGGAAACTTCCATTTCTGCCTTTAAAATGGTGAGGGGAGAGTTTTGCCACGTGCTGAAGCACAGACCAGTCATCACTGTGGCTCCTGAGGACTTCTTAGAGCAGGCAATTCTTTATCATTCTGAGGAAAGAGATGACACTTTGCAATAGATCCTGCTATTTGGTTGTTGCTATAAAAAGACTGGGAAGGGGAGGTGGGGAGGAATCTGTTCTAAATCCAGCTGGTACCAGCTCAGCCCTTCAGGGAAGCGCAACGCTTAATTTCTCTTGTATTTCTTTGACCCAGTTAGCATTGCACAAACATTCCTGATCACAGGACTGTCTAATCCTCTCTTGAATCCTGCTAAATTTTGTCTTGTTGACATCCTGCAGCATATAATTGCAGGAGATGACCCTCCACAACAAGAAGGCTGTTTTCTTTCCCATCTGTGTGCCCTTGTTGCAACAAACCAGGTTTGAGCAGAGGCCTCACGGAGTGTGTCTGCAGAAGCCACCATCCAAGGCAGGGATGTCACCATCCCTCCAGGACTGGGAGTGCCTTGCACCTCATCAGGAAAGCTGCATTTTCACTGAGCAGCTCCAATGTCACAGTGCCTTGGCTGTGCTGTGTGTCAGTGCAGGGCAGAGGAGCTGCTGTGATGCTTCAGGGAGTGCTGGGACTGAACCAGGCTGGGAGCAGCAGCACAGCCCCAGCTGCAGCCCCTCTGGCTCATCCCCACCTCCAGCAGGGATGCAATACTTGTACCATCAAACTGCTGCTTAGTGCAAGCAGTGTCAGCTGCTCCAACACCCATCTGTCCTAAACCAGGGTCTGGAGTAGGACCTGGATGTTTCTGGATTCAAAACTAGGCATGATCAAGCCTGTGCTTAATTTGCTTCCCCTAATTCACTATTTTTCACAGCTGGTTCTGCTGTGAGCAAGGACCATGTCCAGGTTTCTTTGCTCTTTGTGCAAATCAACCTCACTCTGAAGCTCCCAGCCCATCCCACCAATGAGGCTGGAATGGCTTGTAGGCTCAGTGAGTCAGGGCTGGCCACTCTGTGCATCCTCTCAGCCCCCAGCTGAACAGGACCTGCTGGGAGGCTGGGACTGCCAAACCACGACGGGCATTTGTGAGCCAACACCACAGTTTGTACTGTGCAATTTGATGCTTCTGTAGCATAAGCTGAGGGGGGACATGAAGAATATCTGGAGCAAATTTGGTATTTTCTGTAGTTGCTTTGGAGTCTGGGTGCTTGAGATGGGGCATCTCCCTGTTCTGAAGCTGATTCACAAGCCAGGGTAGCTCAACCCATTCTTCACTGAGTGCATTGGAAAGATACAAAACCATAGAATAGAATCATTAAGGTTAGAAAACCCCTCTAAGGTCACTGAGTTCAACTATTAACCCATCACTGCCAAACCCACCACTAAACCAGGTTCCCAAGTGCCACATCTATGAGTTTTTTGAACACTTCCAGGAACAGTGGTTCCACCATTTCCCTGGGCAGGCTGTACCAGGGCTTGACAACTCTTTCAAGAAAGAAATTTCTCACAATATCCAATCTAAACCCCCTGGCACAACCTGGGGCTGTTTCCTTTGTTCCCTGCAAGGAGACCATCCCCTCCCTGGCTACAACCTCCTTTCACACAGTTTCAGGGAGCATTTTCTCTCCTATGAACTTGTCATCAAGGAAGAAATAACTAAACATTCAGCTCAGCTGACTTGCAAATGTCCTATTCCAGCAGCAGATGAGATGTGGCAGTGTCCCTGCTGGCCAGTTCTGCTCTCACCATGCGTGACCTCCCACTCTGCAGAGCAGAGACTTGCAGAGAAAAGCCACTGCAGGTGTGTGAGGCACTGGCAGATAAAGTGATGTGGTTTGCACACAGTTTTTGCTAAACCCAGCTGGCTGATGGGCTTTCAGCTAGATTAAGTTAAAAGGACAGACGAGAAAGGGTTGACAAAATGGTAATGCACTCAAATAAATAAACTAATAATTTGATTTCCCTCATCAGCTGCTATTAGAAATCTGTGCTTTAAATGCAGCAGAAAATTATTCCCATTACAAGCTCATTCCAAAGCACTTAAAGGCTCCCTTTGATTTCAAATGGCATTTGGTCAAATTTTATGTAGCAACTACCTGGTATTCTAAAAATGTCCAGTTGTTCTGCAGCTCCTCATAACAGTCCTCGGAAGCGTTGCCCCCAGGACCATTAATTCCAGGAAGGCTGCAATTGCCAGGAACAATATCTCTGTGTTTACACAACATGTATTTTGCATCAGCTCTAACTGGTGCCAGGCAAGTTAGATTGAACTTGAGAATCCCAGAGCATGGGGAAAGGCCACGAGCCCACGATGTGATGCTTCAGGGGTCATCCCTGCTCTCAACTGTGGCCCACATAAGTGGTGGCAGCCACAAAACACAAATGGGCTCTGCTGAGCAAGGCAAAGAGCTGTGCTTTAATGCTCTGACTCCTCCAACACGAGCAGAAAAGCTTTCAGCCATCATTTCAGATATAAATGGTTATGGCTGCAGATCCAAAATGCAAAACCTTCTGCCGTTAATCACATTGTTGGTGGGACAGTCAAGGTCTCATTCCAAATGAAGGGATTATTGCTTAGTCACTAAATGCAGTTTAACTTCATTCTACACCATTTGTCATTGCTCTCCACTAAGGAGGGCTCAAAATTAATTAAAATATGCCCTCAATGAGCAATTAGGTCTAAATGCAGGTATTTCAGTTCCTGAAGCACCACCCACAAAGCCACTGCTTTAAGCAGAAGGATCTTGGGTTCTGCCTCTGGCTCAGGTCTGGTCTCCTTAAAAGGTGGGAGTTTTCTTTAGAGCCTTGAGATTCGGATTTTTTCTTAAATCAAAAATAGCTGCTTTAATGCTAACTTCAGAGATTTCAGTTGCTGACCAGCTGTCTTTTTGGCTGGCTGTGTGGGCACAGCAAGGCCCCTCCTGGAGTAGGTGAGGGTCTCTGTGCTGTGGCTGCTGTAGGAGTTTCCAGGTTGCACAGGTCTGATCACTGGGTCGCTGTGGAGCTGCTGCCTCCTTGCCTTTGGTTTGGTATCCTTCTCATTTAAAAGACAAGAATCTGAGGGAAGAGTGGAACAGGTTTGTTTTTACCTCCCCAGCTCTGGTTTGTGAATTCTGGGCATGATTTTCCGTGTCCAAATGCATTTAGGGTTTGCAGAAGGAGGAGGCTGCGTGACCGTGCAAGCAGAACTGCACGTTAGCCCCCAGTCTGCTTGTGAGCTGGTTGTGAAGGCTGAGACTGAAGCTGCCGGTGGGATTTGGATACCAATTCCCCATTCAAATTAATCCAAATCCTGCTGGCAGTTCTGATGATCTCAATAAATGAGATTTTTCTGCCAGTGACTTCAAATGCAGAGTTTGCCATGAGATTGGCCATGGAAGCAGCACGGCTTTCATCTCGCTCTGTGACCTAAATTCCCAGATAAGGTTTTCTTTCTTGTCTGGGAGCACTTCTGAACAGGCAGCAGGTTTATCCCGACCAGTGATTCCTCAGGGGCTGTTCTGTACAGAGGAAAAGAGGGGGGGCATTTTCTGATGGCCCATGGGGTGGTCTGGTCACCAAAGAAGGGGACAGGGAGAAAAGTGCTGCCTGACTACAGGCCACATCATCCCTTCCAACAAGCACCCAAGGTATTTTCCTTTGCTAGGACTGCAGGCTCCCCCATCCCAGCAGCTCCCAGCTAGATCCTGGGGAGGTCCTGGTGCCCAAGGAGCAGAGGGAATGTTGCAGTGGGGTGACAAGGCTGTCCCATACCATAGGTCCTCTCCGAACCAGCCTGAGGTGCATCTGCAGCAGGTGGGTGATGTTGTATTGCTGCAAACCAGACCTACCCAGGAACTGGTGCATGTTTAATTGCACAGTGATTTCATGGGGACCGAAGTGCTCATTTCCAACAGAGCTGATGGTGAAAAAGGTGAGGACTGTGCTTTTCAAAGCAGAATTTCTCTGAACCTGAAGGTAGCTGAAGTGTGTTTAACCAAGTTTCCTTTTCTCACCTGTCACAGCCTTTACTGCACTGCTGGAATCCCTCAGACCAACACTGTGTTGACAAATGCCCAACCCTGCCATTACCCCTGTCCCCCCAACCACAGCACTGCTCCCTGTCCTGCATCAGAGGAGTTGGGGACTTCTCCCAAGGTGTCCTGAGTTGCAGCTCTCACCTGCTCTGGAGAGCAAAGGCGATGGGTTTCAGGGGTTTAGAGACTGGCAGGATTATGTGGCTGCTGAGAAGGAATCAGTGCTGGGCATCAGCTGCAGAAGGGGTGAGGTGTGAAGGCCCTTTGTGCCTCTGCCATGATATTTTAGCTACAGTGCCTGTCCCAGGGGCACCTGCTGATTCACAGCCTGGCTTGTTTCACGGGAAGCCATTGCCTACAGAAAAGCTTTGCAAGGCGTTAAATGAGTGTGGAAAGATCCTGGGAGTTGGCTCTGTTGGTGACCTGGGAGGGTGAGGTGTTTGAGTGGCAAGTCACTGTCCATGTGCTGTGGACCAGCCCTGCACTGAGAATAATCCCCCCTGGAATGCAGTAATGGAAACAGCAAGTGGATGGCAGGATTTTATTTGTTTCCTCTGTCAAAAGCAGTGATACATGCAGTTGGTACAAGACTTGCTAGGCATCAGTGTCTTTAATATTCACATGGAGAGAAATTTCAATGGCAGCAGAGCAATGAGGACGAGCATCACTTAAAGCCCCGTGTTTACCTGAGAAGGGAGGGACAAGTGTGGAGGAGGCAGAGCGGGTGGCACCTCCCGGGTTCAGCTCTTTCCATCGGCTTTAATAAATGCAGGATCCACCTTCACTTTTGTTCTTCCTGTGTGGTTCGTTCAAAACAAAGCTGGGAAGCAGCTCAGCTCCGTGGTGCTAATGAGTTTCAACAGGAGAAAAAATATTTGAGGTAAGAGATGTGAGGATGAGAAGCTCAGACACTCTCACCTTTTGATCCTTGAGCGTATTTACACTCGTGTTGGTACTGAGCAGAAGCTGCCTTCTGATTTAATCTGCTCGAGGGTGGTTTGGAAATCACTTATGAGTATTTTTATAATTGCAGCTTTCCAATGCTATTTCTCATCTTCGCTGCTGTTGAGCAAACAGCCTGGTCCCTGTGCTCTCCACTGTGCCAAAACATTTATTCCTAGCAGTAGTAATAATCAGGCTGCTATTGCTTTGCAGTTTTCTCACCTACTTCTCTTGGCTGGCTACAGAGTGTGGCACCAGATACAGGTACCTAAGTTTGCTCTGACCACAGGAGAAAGTGCCAAGGACAGACAGTTTCTCTGGATGGAGAAGTCTCCATGTGGCAGCCAGGGATGGCCTGGGTGTGTGCCCACCACCTCCTGTCCTACAGACATCCCATGTAGCAATAACATCAACTGAATTGTTCTGTGTTGTGTGCTGGATGGTTGTAACATGCACGTATGTTTTTTCCATGTTTCAGTCTTGCAGCACTGGGCAAAGCACAGTCAGCATGGTCAGCATGGACAGGTAGGTGAGGATACAGAAGCACAGATACGTAGGGAAACACAGAAATTACTATTTTACATTCAGGTCCTGTGAGCACCAGCCCAGCATCCCCAGGCTGCCCCTCAGCCAAAGCTGCTCTTCTGAGCCTTCAGAGCTGTGTGTGAGTTCACAGGACTCCTGAATCTGAGCAGCAAATTCCACGGGTGCCCACGGTGTGCAGAGCCCAGCATGACCCCTGTTCCTGCACTGCTGGCTCCAGAACAGCCACACACTGGGATGGCAGTGCCCACCCAGAGCTCCTCACTCTCATGCTGCCATGGGTAGGTCGAGGGTAACAGGAACAGAGTTGTGCCAGGGAAGTCCCCACCCCACAGAGTTCTAATATTCTCCACGTTGCCCTTCAGAAAATCCTCTTAACAGACTTGTTATTATGTTTAAGAAATATTTCTTTATGCGACGACACTAACGGGTGACCTCTCTGGTGGGACCCTGGTGCTGACAGGGATCTATGATGGGTCTCCCAGTAAATGGGTGTCACAGAGAGCACATTTTGTACTGCCTGAGCAAAATGGCCAAAATGTTCCTTTCTGAATAACCATACCCAAGAGTGAGCAACATCTGGCTGCTTGGCATTGGCTGGAAACACTGGTATTTCCATGTTCCCACAGATCTTCCCCAGCACAGATGGGGTTTGTGCTCCCTCCAGCTTTTCTTCATGCTCAGGGCAGTTCTAGGCAGGAGGTGGGAGGAGATGCTTTATGAACTATTGGCTTTCCAAAATGAGAACTGATTGCTGTTTCCTTAGCAGATGAGACTCTGAATTGTCCCTTTGCCCACGGATGAGGGATATGATGGGTCAAAATAGTCTGCCTGACTCGCATGCATGTTCAAGCCATGTTTTCTGTGTGAGGACTCCAGGGAGAGCTGCTAGAGCACAGGGTGGTTACATCTTGTGAACAAAATTATTCTCAGCAGCTACTTCTTCACACTTCAGCAATGGCTGGGAGCAAACAAGCCTTTATCTTTGCTTCTTTCCAGATGCATCTGTGCTCTGAAATCCAGTTATGGATCGTGGCTTTTTTAGGTACCCGGAAAGACTCAAAGTATCTCTGCTTAGTGGGGACATCACCCATCACATTTTTGTCAAAGTGAGAAGTTTCTCCCCCTTCTTTTTCATCTATGCCTGCTGTGTTGAGCAAACTCTGCTTTCTTACAGAGCAGTGCAGGGCTGGGTTTCCTGCCTTCCCTCTGCCTGAGGATGCCGACACCTCCTCAGTGTTAATGGAAACAGGGCCATTTTCTTTCTGACTGTGGTTACTCCCTAAAACTGTTCCTTCATCCCTTCTGAGACACCTCAGCTCTGAGCAGACTGCTTCTTTCTGAACTGGTCTTGGGGAGGGAAGCCTTGGAAAACTGAAAACTCGAGGAAAACTGGTTTTCCCTGTGGCTTTTTCTTTCAGGATTGCAGGAAAAAGGTCACCATTTGGGGCAGAAGAATTGCGCTCTGAGTAACCAGTGCTGGCACTTTTACTATGTGAAGTAGCCTTGGAAGTGGAAAGATTGCCTGCATGGGTGTAAATCTGTTCCAGGGGGTCCTCTCTGGACCAAAAATCAGCTTCTGCAGGTGGGACTTTTCCAAGTGGCACCACATTTGAGATGAAATCCGTCAGTTTACATTTTGACCTTTCCTGCTGTGTCCCTGCAAGGGGTGGAGCACATGATATGTCTTCAAGGGTCTTCAGGGTCTTTATCTCCTGAACCTTATGTCTGCTTTCAGGGAGGGCTGGAAAGGTGGGTCTGGCGAGGTGGCAGATGGATTGAACGTAGTCATCACTGGAATACAAGTCTGGGCTGGCTGTGGCACTTCCAGTGCGCTTTGGGTTGTTGGTTGGATCTTCCATCGCTTCCTCGTGGGTCTCACGGATGGTTGGGAGAGGCTTTGACAGACTCAACCTGATCCGGGGTGCCATGGCTGCAGAGAACAGAGCAGGCATGATCAGCATGTGAAAACCAGCTGCAGGAAAGAAATTCTGGGCTTGTTTCTGTGAATTACCCACTACCTGAGCCACCTTATGCCTTCCTGCAGCAACCAGTGCTATTTGCAAAAACTGCATTTTACAGGTTTGCTGGCAGCACTTTCATATCCACAGCTTCATAAATGTACAAAAGAAGCCAAGTGATTAAGTGTAGCAGCAAATAAAAGGCTCATTAAGGAGATAAGCAATGGTGCCCCCTCCTGAGGCAGTGCAAGGGGGCACAGCTGGAGAGGTGTGGGGCAGGAGCTCATTTCACTGTCCCTGTTGTGGCAGCAAGGCACAAACTACTCTCCTTATTTAATACTCCACGTCTGTTCACTGGAACAGGGCTCTGAGTTCACCCCTGTCTGAGCAGGTGAGAGCTGAACTCGACAGGAGGGGACTGACCTGTCTCTGTGGGAGCACCATGCAAGGAAAGCAGAATTACAGCTGGTCTGGTCTGGAAGCTGCAGGTGAGATGTACAAACATGGTCACTTTGGTCCCTGCCAGTGGTTCATAAATGTTGTGAGTTATGGAGTGGGAGATCCTTCCCTGTGTGCTTACATAGAGTCAAAGGGATTTAATTCACGTCCTTTATGTTCAAATAGTCATCCTCAACTTCTTTTAGGATAGATTTCCACCAAACTGCTCCCGCTATTCAGTTAAATATATTGAATTGCAAACATTTCAGTATATTTTGAGCTGCAGTGTTTTCTGACTGTACTGGTTATTTTTTTCCTCCAAACGCTCTCCCCTGAGCTTTGCTTATCTCCCCTTCTGGCAGAAATGACCACATAGCCTAGATTAAATTTTTTTTTTACTGCCTCCCCCAATGAAATTTGTATGCGACTAATCTGCCAGCACAATATAGCTTTGTTGTGTGATTAAACACAGAAGTGCTTTGCTGTGTGATTAAACACAAAAGTGCTTTGCTAGCTATTTTAATGCCTTGCTTGCCACTGCTGCAAATAAATCTGGCTTTGTTGAACCTCCCTGCAAAGCTGCAGATCACACACGGAGTACAAGTGAGCAGCTCGTGCCGAGCCCAGGGTAGAGCTCCAGAGTGCCCATCCCTCCCCAGGCTGCTGCTGGTTCTTACTGGTTTTTCTCAGATGCTGCTGGTAAAATCAGCCAAGCTGGGCTTTGCTGACCTGAGAGTCGGAGATGCCTGTTTTGAACCTTGTGGCCTTTTTATTATCCTTTTTCCTGTCTGTTCCTGTTTTCTCATACCTTTATGCCTTAAAGAGAAGGCTCGTTGCTTTGCCTTCCCTCCCACCCCCTGCCTGAGCTTGGCAGTGCCAGTGTCTGGGCCCAGTGTTAAGGAGGGTGGGCAGATGCTCCTGATAAGAGGCACAGGCATGTCGTGATAAATCCCGATAGCACCAATCAGTCACCAAGTCTCGCCAACACGCCCTTCTTTTGGAAGGAAATTAAATTACCTATTTATGGTAAAACTCCTCCGCTGGGATGGATCGATCCCAGCCCGGATGCCACCCTGGGCACGGCCGGGGTCACCTTCCCACCTTCCCACCAGCATCCCAGAGGGCAGGAGCCCCTGCCCTGCAGCTTTCCCCGCACCACGCCCTCAGCATCCCTGGCTCCAGCATCCCCCAGGACACAGCCCGCGGCCAGACCCCGGCCCATGCGCCCCCCTGCCCTTACCTGCGTGGCTGGGTGGCTCTGCTCTGCCCCGGCTCCCGGCTCTGCCCCGCTCTCTCCTCCCCTGTTCCCAGCACGGGAGATGTGCTGTCTGACACTAACCCATGCGCCAGCTCCCTGCCTCAGTCAGCTGATGCCGCTGCCTGTTTTGTTGCTGTCGCTAAATATAACCCTCTGGCTGCCTGCCCTGCCCGAGCCGCAGCCGGCAGGCGCCGTCAGCATCATCGGGGCACCAAGGCCAGCCCGGCCCCCGCACAGCACAGCCCCGCGGGGCTCCCGCACACCCCGCGGCTCCTCTGCCTGCCGAGACCCCCCTGCCGTGGGGAAGGGACCGCCCTGCCTGCTGTGGGGAAAGAGGAGCCGTGGCACCCTCCTGTTTTACTGCTGAAAAGGGGATCTGTTGGGTTTGGGGGCTGCTTTTGCTCCTCTGGCTTATTTTGTGAACGAACGCGTGCTGGTTTGCCCAAGAGACAGGGCGGGGGTTTGCAGCATCGTTATCGCTGCTCTTTGCCCTCCTCCATCCTCACTGCCGTGCTGTGCTGAGCCGAACATCACTGCTCTTTGCCTCCCTACATTCTCACTGCCGTGCTGTGCTGAGCCTACATTCCTGGGCTGAGCCGCACATCCCTGAGCCGAGCATCCCTGTGCTGAGCAGCGGATCCCTGGGCTAAGCAGAGCATCCCTGGGCCGAGGTTCCCTGTGTCATCCCCCGTGGAGGCACAGCAGGATCCGGCTCCCCCACCCAGGCATCTCCCCGGGCTCTGCTCCCCTCCTCCCGCTGCCCCCAGCATCGCCCCCGGGGTGTTTCGCTGAGACCACACAAGTGCATTGCTGCAAATAATTCCTTTGCCAGGAGGACTGGCAGCGTCCGACCTTGCGGGTCCCTTGGCAGCAGGGATTTGCCTTTCTTTTCTGGCTTTTTAACACGCTGCAAACCGATTGCAGTTCTTGAATAACCCCAGTGTCCCTCTCATAGCCTCTCTTGCAGCATCACGTTGGGTGGGGAGATGAATAGTTATGTTGCAGCAGTCTTCCTTCTGTATTTGTTTCCCAGCACTGTCCTCAGAGGCATCCCCACCAGCTGCTGCTCCTTCCTGGGGAACAGCCATGCCACCAGCATCCCTGTGGGACTCAGGCCAGGCAGTGTGACTGCATTTCTGAACCTTGCTGCTCCCCAAAAAGCCCATCCTGAGCTGCTGGGAGGGATGGAGAGGAAAGCAGGAATCCTAGATTAAAAATCACCACCTTAATTTTAATGCAAATATTCTCTGTGTTTCCAGCATTCAGGCTCAGATCGGCTGCAACTGCTGATTTGGTCACCCAAACCCACATTCATCATCCAGGTTCTTTCTTTATCTCTGGTGGAAAGAAATAAGCAGCTCAACAGACTTGTGCATCCCTTCAGGGTAGGATTCAAAGTAGTTTCTTTATTTTCTGAAAATAGCCATTGCTTACCATTTCAATATAACAGGTGTGTAAGCTTATGCTGTTTGTCTGGACTTCTGCTGCCAAAAAGCTGAAATTAGCTGAAATGACCTTCAGCCTTCATGCATTAAATTTGCTAACAGCAATGATAGCTGAGATCATGCTGTAGTAACAACTTTGAGCTTAAATTTTTCCTTCTTGCCTGCAGGCAGTGTAATTACCGTCGAAAGGAAAAAACCCTCAGACCCAAACTACTCCGAGCAGCTTGGGCAAGCTGTTTTGTGAGGAAAATCACTGATCTGGAAAATAATTCCACACGTACAGATACACATGGGTTTGTTCTCGGTCAGAAAAAGTCGTGAAGATTCTTCCCCTCTGTCCTCCTGGCTGGAGACGCCTCCTTCTCAAGGGTCTGTATGGAATGAACGGACCTGGGGCCATGCAAGGCATGAGGTCGGCTGTGCCCACCTCACCAGGGAGGGCAGCAGCTCTGAGAGGAGCTGCCTCAGGATCAGGGTTGGGATATCAAGTGTTTAACAAGGTCAGAGAACCTTCTAAAGCTTTTCCATACCATCATACCTCAGTCTAGTTTTGGTTGTCTGGATGGGGCTGTGGAGACCTCGCACCCCACACTCGAGGTGTTGTGTAAGAGCCTCCAGGTCCCCATGAAATGTTGTTAGGTAAGGTGTTTCTTTATGAAACTCCCCTGAAAATATGGGTTTGCAATAAAACATTCCACTTATCTGTTAAAATTAGTTTCTTCCAGGCATCTGGTGTTGCTATAAGAAAATTGCATTCATTTGAATCACTGTTACTGGAATTACTCAGATAGTGCCAATATAAATGATTGGCTCTCTGTCATATTTTTTGCATTCTGGATGATATGAAGGTTGAAATATACATTAAAAAATACCAGACGCAGTTTAAAAAGTAGCTGTTATTAACCAAATACAATATACCTCTTGCATTTTTACCTCGACCACAGCGATTCTGTTAATTTTATTTAAATTTAAAAAGACACAATTTTGAATGCTTGCTGCAAAACTGCCATAGGTGTCTTCCAAGCAATTCTGAGGATGGCTCTGGTTAAATCATCCCTGTCTTCTGTA
Organism: Campylorhamphus procurvoides; assembly: GCA_013396655.1. Taxonomy (NCBI): domain Eukaryota; kingdom Metazoa; phylum Chordata; class Aves; order Passeriformes; family Dendrocolaptidae; genus Campylorhamphus; species Campylorhamphus procurvoides. Next base: position 1,290,684 of record WBMV01006429.1, read on the forward strand.
CCTGTTCTCCCTCAGAGCGTGGTGAATCAGCATTCCTGGGTGTGTGAAAACCATCACCAAATGGGATTAAGGGCAAAAGGAAACAGCAACAGCAGCAGTGCCTGAGCTGCAGAGGAAAACACCAGTTGTTAGCTCTGCAGGATTTGGTTGAGTGTCTGAGACATAAATACTGACAGGTTGTTTTTTGTTTGGCTTTCTGTTTGTTAATTTTTATATTTTTTTTACTTTTTTTTTTAATGCTTCCAGTTTTTGGGAAAGCTTTGTGTCCAAGCAGTTTAGCAGAGAGTGTGACTCTCTTTTGGGCATTTTTGCAGTTTGCTGATGTTCAGATAAACAAACTTGTTGATTTTTGGGAGCCCTAAATGGATAGTAAAGTCAATTCCCGCTATGGGTATTTTCAGGAAAAATGCCTTCAATGTCAAATGGGAGCTCAGGGACAGGGCCAGCATTTTTGACTAAAGTCAACATCCACCTGATGGGGCACCTGCCCTGCCAATGTTTGCTTTGGATATTGTAAGGAATATTTATTTAGGGGAAAAAAATCACCTTATGCTTTCCAAAACAATGAATCTGCACAGAAAAGATAAAAGAATAAAAGCTCCTCCAGCCTGGTTTGGCAAACCACTACCCCCATAGGTGCCAGGGGAGCTGGGCAGCTGTGTGGAGTTCACTGGCTGGGTGCAGGTCACAGCTGGTGGCACTGAGGTGACAGCTCAGTGATGTCATGACACTGCTGATGCTGAGCCCTGGGCACTGGGATGCTGGCATCACTGCCCTGGGCAGCACTGGCAAAATCTCAGAAGGAAAGAAATCCTGGGTTTTAAAGTCCCCCAATGGAAGCACTTTTTGTGCCAACAAAACTGGGCTAAAAAACACACTAAGCTGAAGGTCCATTCACTTCCCTTCCTGATTAGGAGGCCCCCAAGAGACATTTAGAGTGTCAGTTCCAAGCTTTCCTGCTAACCACTAGAACTGCAAATTTGGAGGTTTTACCAGGTTTCACCCTTCTTAGCCCAATTCTGCCCACTCCCCCTTCCAGAGCAGAGCAGCACCCAAAGTCACCTGCCTTGGGAAGGGATGTGTGCACATGGTCCTGCCACACTTTTGCCTGCAGGAATGTGGCATTTTGGTGAACTGGTACATATAGTACCTGGTGTGTGGTTGGGTGGTGCTGCTCCTGTGCTGATCTGGGATCTAACACATCAGAGCATGTCAGAAACAGAGTGGTGTGAATGCCAGGCTTTGCTGAAGTGTTGGCTCTTCCCTGGGATGGGATATGGGGTTAACACAACCCTGAGCATCTCCACGCCTCAAAGCAGGTCCTCTGTGAAGATGCACCAACCACTTCAAAGAGCTGCTTCTCTCTTGCATGTGGGAGAGCAACTTTTTATAGGGCAGATGGTGAATAGAACAAGGGGGAACAGGTTTAAATTGAAAGAGGAGAGATTTTGATGAGGAAGAAATTCTTCTCTGTCAGGGTGGTGAGGCCCTGGCACAGGTTGCCTGGAGAAGCTGTGGATGCCCCACCCCTGGAAGTGTTCAGAGCTGTGTTGGATGGGGCTTGGAGCAACATGGGCTAGTGGATGGCATCCCTGTCCATGGCAGGGTGGTTGGAACGAGATGATCTTTAAGGACTCTTCCAACTCAAACCATTCTGTGATTCTGTGTTTCTATGTTTGTCACTCAAAGTCCAGGAGAGGAAAACAAACATTTTGACCTGATTTGTGCCAGATTGCAGGTGATTTGTGTTCTCTATTTACACCCCCCACCCCATTAACCTCCTGTGCATTAGAGCAAGCAACCACGAGAGTGTCAGCAAAGGCACTCCCATGAAACATTAATAAGCTGGTTTCGTATCAGCCAGACAGAGCTGGGTGGGAAATGTCGCATCCACAGCTGTTGCCGTGACTGCAGCTCAGCCAGGACCGGGTGGTGGCCACGTGTGCAAACACTGTCATTGGTGCTCACGGATTTCCTGGAAATTACTGGGTATTTCTTGGTCTTCTGTGGGTGAGGAAGTGGTTGCAGTGGGGGCTGGGTGGCTGCAGCACCTCATCACATGGCACAAGGCTTGTTTGCAGGAACTGAGCTCTCCATCCATTTGGGGGGAGCCTTTGCAGAGGCTCACAGTGATTTAGGCACTTATTTTCCTTGGGATTTCAATTAAGCTTGGAAAATGATTCCTGGGAGCCTTCACTGGGAGTCTCTGGCCCATTGCAGTGTCATGGCTTCATTGTCACTCATTGGTGCTGGCTGCCCATGGCCAGCAGAGAGAGAACTAAAGTACTTTGAAGTCTCAGAAGTGCAAACCGTGGTGACAACTCACTGGCAAATTCCCCTGGGAATTCAGCCCAGGCTATTTACTTAAAATAATATAAATATTTTTATTTATATTTTTACCAATCTGCATGTGGTTATATTGTATCTTTGCATGGCTGTGTTTTTTGCATACATTATTTTAGATTCTATCCTGAAGTGATTGGTCCCTTTTGGATGCACCCCCTGAAGAGGCTGGGGGGCTGAGCAATGTTGATTGTGGCAGGGCTCGCTGGAGACATTGTGCTGCCATCACCTGAACGCCTTCTCCCGCCTGGGGTCCCATGAAAACCCCTGTCCTGTCAGCAACAGGGTCGCCCAAGGCAGGTTTGTGTTCCCATAAATGCTGTATTTTTTAAATAAAAGATTAAAATATTACATGACAACCATCAGTGGGAAACCCTGCAATGTTACTGGCCTCTAAACCTTCCTCTTTTTGGAGGAGCTGGGCTGTGTTTAGAGGCCCTAAGAAACAGCAACCCCAGAAAACAACTAATTTTTTGAGCTGTTTTCTGTGGTTTGGGCAGTGGGGCTGATCATGGCTCTATTTCTCACTGTCTGTGTTTCTCTCCCTCAGGATCCCTGCTTGTTCTTCAGCCCCCAGCAAAAGGCAGGGGCACAGCAGCACAACAGCATCTTCAAATACATCCCCGCTGAGGTGGGGACTGAACCAAGCAAGTTTCACTCCATCTGGTCCTTCCTGTGACCCCGGGGATGCAGAGAGCCCATCCCACCAGGCTAAGGGATTTTTCACCCTGACACCAAAGTTTCATAATCGTACTTCTTGTGCCGTGCCACCATCTAGTGGTAACTCGACTCGACACTGCATCCCAGAGGTGCACTCGTACCTAATGCTCTGTGGCTCCATCCCTTCGGGCCCTGCTCGGCTTTGGGAAGCTGCTGCTGGAGGAAGGACTGTGGAAGGGTCATGGGGACAGGGGCAGGGAGAGAGATCAGAGCCAAGTGATGCGTCTGCACACATATCTATGTACACACATGAAGCTCTCGTGGGGTTTCCAGGCATTCACCCCCCAAAAGGGCTCTGCAGCATTATTGGACCCCTGGGTTGAGCCAGAACCTCAAGTGGGAGCCTGGAAATCATTGTGTGTGCAAAGGAGCACTTTGGAGGAGCTCCCTTCTGCCTGGTGTGGGTGAGAATAACCTGAATAACTGCTTTCCTGGCCTGGAATTACTCCTTGAGCTGCTATTTTATTTTATTTATCTCCTGAGACAGGCCATGGGATTCCCCAACTCGTTTGCTCATTTCTGCACCCCCAAGCTGTGAATCCTTCTCCCAGGACATGAGTATTTGCCCAGGAAGGCTCTGGTTTACCATCACAGGCCCTTTGCTCTGCTCAAGCTGCCTCTTAACTGGTGTTAGGGCTGCTAGCAGATTTGTGGGAAGCCCCATCCACAGCCCATTCCTTCTGGTTCAACTAGGTGATCCTGCAGTGCCCTTGGACACACGGAAGGGGAGCATATTCACATCCTGGTAATTCACTCATGGCACATATCAAAAAGCTGAACCCCCAAAATTACCCGACCCCCTGGCACAGGCCAGTTTTATTTCTTCCAAGGCCAGACAGTGATTCCCATGAAGGCAGTGGGGTTTTCCCTCAGCACCTCCCCAGGGTGGGGGTATTTAGGCACAAGAGCCTGAGGTTGCAGAGGCTGAGACCCATTTTGCAGTGCAATGCACAGGTCTGGCATTGAGCTTATAACTTGTGCCAAATCACCCCAGGCATGGCTTTGTGCACAGGAACAGGTGACACCCCAGTATTTGGTGTCTGTGGGTGTTGTGGGAGCAGCACAGACATCATCCCTGGAAGTGAGACAGAGCTTTTTCCCTGTTCTCTTTTAGGATAAGATGTCCTTTTCTCCCACTGCCAGAGGGCTTGTGCTTTAATGCACACACTGCACTGAGCTGGGAAAATGTCAGACCCAGGGGGAAAAGGAGGGGTGTTGGACATGTCTGACCCCACTGTGGGTGTTTCTCGTGTCTGGAGTATGGACGTGAGACCCTTTCCCATGGCTACTCTAAAAACCTCAAAATCTTTGGGTTGTGGAAGCAAAAGGCAATTAAATATAACCCTTGTTAATACTTTATGAATTGTCACAGTAAATGAACTCCAGGCTTGGGCTGATCCACTGTTTTATCAGGATATTTAAGGAAGTAAATGACTTTTCCATATGAAAAATGCTGAGGTGGTTTGTTACCTGATTAAAGAACATGTTGGACATGAATGCCCTGAATGGTGCTCGCTGAATAATGACAGTAGACAGGGATCTTTCAAGTCCTGAAGCAAAAAACTTCAATGAGATGGGAGAGATTCAATTATGCTTTAAAGGGAACCTGGCTACCAGTGTGCAGGATACGGCAGGAAAATGTGAGCAAAATAATTTCATGGAAAAGATCAATTATTTTATCAATAGGACATGCAAAGTGGAATTTACTCATCAGTCCCGAACTGAGCCTTTTAAGGAGATGATCCATGGACCAGCCTGGATTTCAGCCTCAGGCAGGGTTGAGTGAGTTTGATTAATTTCTGTGCCGTTACCCACTAAGGTTTTGGTCCAGTGGCTTCATTATTTTCAGCTTTGGATAATGGATATTGTAAGAAGGACGTAGGACTTTGGCAGCAAGTGTATCCCAACCCCACTTCATTAGGGTAAAATTAATTGAACCAGGTTTGAGTCTGAAATGCTGGTTCCTCCTCCTCCAGCATCTCTGCATAGTGTTCATTCAATGAAAAAAAGCACAGGGAGAAAACAAACACTTTTTTTTTTTTTGCAAAAGAACACAGACATTTGAATTTAATAAATTATAAAATTAAAGATTCTAATTTGTATATACATTTTTTAATATACAAGAAATGGCTATGTATTGCAATTTCTGTTAAGGCATATGTAAGTGAATGGAAGTTGCATATAGATATTCAGATGAACATAGCTAATACTGTGCACTGTAGGTGAGTAAATAAGACATTAAATGCATTACGTAATAAAATAAAACATAAACCCCTTTGAGTACTGGGAAAGCACCGTTTCTAGAATTCTCAAAATATCTGAAAGCATTCTATGGAGATGTTGTGAGACTAAATACTGAATGGATATATGAATATAAAAAAGTGATGCATTTGTAATAGATTACAGGAATTTTTAAAGGAATGTTGGTGAAAAAAATGGCAGATGATTGGAGCCGAGGGAACCAGAATTTATTTGGGATCTTTCTTTATTTCTCATGAGAGGCTGTCACTTGGATTTTAAGTCTAGACCAGCAGAAAAATGACAATTTAGAAAGCTGTGTCCTTGCATGGTTAGGTCGCAAATGCATTGTTTCATGGGAGCACAGTGCTTTAGCTCTCAGACCTCTGAGAAGGTCTCGGCAGGAATATATTTATTTATAAGCCTACTTTAGTTTCAGGGGATTAGGTTACATTAAATGACCACTTTCTGCTCATTATGTCTCAAAATGCAGCACCTGGGCAACAGCAAACTGGTTACAGAAGGCACACTATGATGATGCTCTTGCCCAGTTACAGCATTTTAGAGAAAATGAAACAGTTGTCAAAGTTCAACCAGCCAAAAATAAAAAAGAAAAAGACTGAATTTTCCACTGCGAGACGTGGAACAAAAATCAGTTGAGAGGAAACCCCCACCTCTTGCCTGGGGCTGCTTTTTCTTTATCAACAGAGCCCTGTGTTGTGTTTTCCAGTAGAAGATATTAACATGTTCTTAGGAAACAACCATCATGGGGAACTGCTGAAAAAAACACCTTCCGAAGAACTCAAGGCAGCTTGAAAAGAAGTCACCTTTCCTGGGCTGAAGAGACTTAACTTCCCCCTCTCTCACACAGCAGGACTGTGGAAGAGAAACCCTCAGTCTCCCACTGTCTTGATCAATCTAGACTGAAGCTGCTGCTTCAAATAGTTCAGTATTCCCCAAGTAACAGCTAGAGAAATATTCAGTAGAATTAAACCAGCAAGAAACAAATTGAATTAAATCTCCCCAAGAGTGAGACTGAGAAGGGAGCAAGCCCTTCCTAAATGCAGGTGCCCCCAGGCACTGCATCAGGTTCCTAATGAACACTGGACCTAATGTAGCACCAGAGCAGCCTGTTCCTGCTCCCTGGAGCACCAGAAGTTCCCACCCTAGCTGGAAAACTTCTTTTTTTGAGCTGTGGGCACTGCCTGCTGTGGCATTTCTTCAGATTGCCTGGTTGGCTAAGCCTACTCCAAAGGCTGAGGCAGAACAGACTCCGTGAGATGAGTTATCTCAGGCTTTTGGAGGTCAGAGCAATGGGTCATCACAAAGTCCCAGTGAGTGAGACTGGTACCATCCAGGCAGCAAAATTCCACCTCCCCATCTGTGTAAATCCAGCCCCAACCCCCTTCTATCCTTGGGTTTGTAAGGGTTTTTCCTAAGTTTCATATGCTTGGATGTACTTCCAGGCTATGAAAAAGCTGGGGGTTGTGGCTTATTTTTATTGTCCACAGAGCTAAAAGGATATTAACTTGAAGGGGAAAAGATGAGTTTTGTACTAACCACATCTGTGTAAAGGAAATGTGGAAGGCAAGAAATACTATGAGTGCAGGCTGGGAGCCCAGCTACAGCTTGTGTCTCCCATGGCACAGCAGCTGGAATGCTCTTCATTCAGACACGTCTTCCTCGCTTATAAATAGCATGGTGGGGTTTTTTTCCCTTCAGTGCTCATTTCTACATCCCTCTGTTTTGCACAGATGTGACCCGACCCTACGCTGTTACCAAAACTTGTCCTGTCCAAAGACAACCACAAAGCCCTTGGTGCAACCACAAATCCCATGGCAGACAGGCCATGGAGCAGGACTGGGATGGGACACCAAAGCAAAGCACCCTTTGCCTGCAGGAAAACACTCGGTGTGCCAGGAGTTGGGGTCTGTGGTGGGACTCGTGCTGTGGTGCTGCCAAACTGCAGCGCCTCAGTTGTACTTTTCAAAAGCAGAACAGATTGTTGCTGCTCCCGCAGCTGCTGCCACGTCTGCTTGGCCCACGAGGTGTTTCCCAGTGCTCTGGACTTTCACCAGGCCTGTTGTGCTTCCTACTCTTCATGATCTTCAGTGTAGCTCCCATCCCAGCACTATCTGAGCTGCTCCAAGTGTATCACCTCCGTTCTCTGTAAGAAGGGGTGCTTGATGCCACCACCCCAGCTCTCTGCTTTGGTCACTGTCTCCGTAAAATATTCTTCTTAGACCAGGTGTTGAGCTTCAAAGACTTCAGGCCAGCACAGTTCCACATCCAGGTGCTGCAGCCTGAGGTTTCTCCTCCTTTCCAGCAGGAACGGTTTGTGTGGAAGAGGAGATTGGGCAGCTCATTCAGGTCATGAGGGCAGAAGGCAGAGTCACAGGGAGACACATGTTCATCTTGCAAGACCTGGGAAGCTCCTTGCCAGCAGCCAGGCCAGAGAAGGACTCACAGATTGCTGGAAATGCAGCACATTCCCAATATTTGTACATATGGGTTTATTGCTGGCACTGCTTCAAACCGAGACCAGCTCAGGCTGCAGGGTGAGATCTTAGTCTCAGACTGGAAAATGTGAACTAGGAGCCATCAGACATACCTAGTGGTAAAAGGAGGATTTCAGGGAAGCCCCGGGCTCTGCAGGAGGTTTACCAGCAAAGAGGAAACAAATGGAAGAGTCCCAGCCAGGAAAAAATCTGCTCAGATGCCACCCACAGCAGGAACCAGTCCATGCTCCCTGTCTCGGAGGTGTTAGAGCCAAGCTGAATTCATCTTCTCTTCTCCAGCCAGGAATTCAAAATGACCTATGAAAACCATGATGACCCTGAGGGGAAAGGAAGTACTCAAAGGGTTGTCAGGTTACACATTTTAAAGTTTCTAGCAGACCTGGTGCTGTGAATACACATGTGTGAGTGTGTGTGTGAGTGTGTTTGTGTTTGTGTAAGGGCACAGCAAACAGTTGTTCACTTCTGCACCAATAAACCTCCCCTAAGGAAAGGAAGATAATACAAATTATTTCCTCAAAAATAACTGCATCCTACGGGGGGGGAGAAAATGTCTTTCTTAACAAAGCACCAAAGAATAGACAACAAGGATCCAGTCGTCTTTAAGTTAAACAGAATGTGGGTAGAAAAAAAAAATCAGACCGATAAAAAAAGCACCAACCAAGAACAATCACTGAGGCTGTTGCGTTACAGGAACTTAAAGACTACCAAAAATATGCATAATTGTAAACAGAAAGACTAGGATGTTGTCAGTCCAAGTTGGCCTGATCTACCCTAATAAATGTCTTGCCTGTATCCAAAAAGTTTAGGAGAATCCATTGAGATTGTTTATGGAAGTACATAAACCACTGTTTGCCAGTTTTTAATTTACACATAAATATATGGCTACAGAATTTTCTATATATTTTTCTAACACAGTCCTGGTTCAGAAAGCTACGTGAGCACATGCTGAGCTGTGCCCAAAGTCAGCCAAAGTGAGTCTGGCGTGTGCTCAGGTACCTTCCTGAACGGGGCTGTGTTAGTGCTGGGTTTATGCAATGCACAGAAGCATCACAGGATTGCTGACCACCTGCTTGTCAGTGTTAAAGGGATTGCTTTCCTCCACTCTAAGTGTAATTCCCATTGCTATTCCCAAGCAGTTTTGCACAGGCACAGAAGACTTAAAAGAGCCCGTGACCAAGAAACCTTCTAACCTGGCCTAAGTATTCTGGTTTGTTTGGATTCAGTGGAACGCTGGAGGGATATTGCACTAATACTCTGCCCTACCCTGTACACCTAACCTAGCCATCAAAGTGTTCAGATTAGCATTTACCAAACAACCTGCCATTTCCATTTAGAGTAGGCTTGAGGATTTGGCATCTCTGCCATAGCACCACTTTGATTTTTCCCCTTTTTTTGTCTCTATGACACGGGCAATACTATGATGTTTCTAACATCTCTATAAGAGAAAAAATGTTGTTTGTGCCATATTTCCATTTTAGTTTATTTTCCGAAGAGTCTCTTTTTTCATTTTCTCAGCAATCAGCTCCTGAATTCTTTGATTCCTTGTCCTTTCATAAGGCATCCTCCTCCGTGTAATGATGTTGTGCTGTGGTACTTCGTTATCCAACCCGTCAACTCTGTAGGGAACATCCACGGCATTGACTTCTGGGTGCTCCTCAGTTGCATTGGAAGGGGGTGTTTTGGGAACCAGAGGAGGGCTGGTGGCAGGCTGGGTGGTGGACACTCCCGTGGGAGGGCTGAGGGTGGACAGGAGCTCCTCCTCAATGACATTATTCTTATTTACATTGGCATCAGTTGCATTGCCGTTCTCTGTTATGTTGCTGTACATGTTACAGGACTTGCAACACAGCCTATTGTAACCAGGAATGGAGCAGTAACGAGAGAGAACTTCCATGCGACAAAACATTGACTTGTCTCCTTGACAATGATCTTCTGAAAGAGAAAAAGGGAACAGATAAATAAAGAGCATCCTCACATTAAGCAGAAAAAGAAACACAGCTGAAGCTTTGGCAGTGGGCTGAGGGTTTGATATTTAAAGTGGGATGTGAAACCAGCAAATGAGCCTTCTATAAGCAGAAGCAGGATTAATATTAAACCTGAAACTCAGCTCACTTCAAGGGCTGCAAAAGCTGAACTGAACTGTTTGTACCAGCCCCATCCAAGCTCTAGAACGTAACACCTGAATTTCTGGCCTTGCATTCTGGAAGTGCTCCCCTGAACACCGTGCAGAATGACACCACAATGAATTGTGTTCCTGTCTTGGTTTAAACTTCAAGACACGCTGATAGTGCTGTGTTGTTGCTAAACCCCAGAAAGTCACCAGGGTTTATATTAAGAAATCTATTTTTTTCCCCCTTCACTCCTTTTAATGTTTTTCTACATCGTAACCACAGTCAGGGGTAACTTCATTTATCTGGAACATCTCGGGAAAGTCTCACTTTGATGTATACCGTGTAACTCTCAGAATTAATCCATCTCCCATTGGAGTGATGTTTTTGCCAGGTACTTCTACTCTGAAAACAACAGCCTCGCCTCAGCATGTCCCTTGCTTGAGAGAAAAGCAGTGCATTTAACATTTAGCATCTCTCCTCCTCCTAGAGAGGAGCTGGTATTTTTGGAACAACACACTCCAGTGTGATGGAGCTAAGCCAGTCCATTAATGATTGGGAGGCTCAGTAACAAGTGAAATAATGGTAATAAACAAGCTTTAAGCTGCCAGTAGCTCTTATGACAATTTGCACTATAATAGAAGTGTTACAGCAGATCATGATCTTGCTGAAATACAAGTGGCAAATTGTAGGCTGAGGCATTAAAGTTGAATTGGTCAAACAGTGTTACTGCCTGAGAAACATAAAGAGAAGCAGACTCAGATTACTCAAGCCCTTGTGATATCTGCTCAGAGGAGAGAGAGGACCATATGAATTGGTGGCAGATGAGATGGATGGTGAGGGGTTAGCAGGCTCCTTGGAGAGAAAGCTACCTGTCCTCTGTCCTACATACACACTCCTCAACTCCTGTGCCTCCAGGATGAAGTAGTGGAGCCAGACACCACAGTGAAGGAAAAATCCCAACACGCAGCCCCACGATGAGAGAGGAGTCAGAGGGCTTGGAGGAGAGGAGAGGGCTGAGGAGAAAGGCAGACTGACCAACACTTGGCATCAGTGATAACAAAACATTTTCTCTGTGACCAGAGTGCTGAGACAGATGAAATCACTGCTGTCTCTCTCCCTGCTCTTACTACATTTCCAGCTCCTCTTACAGTAAAGGATGAGTAACTCCAATTAGTCGCCTTTATTTAGAGTGCACCCGATGGCAGACAGCTCGAGTCAGCCTCTTACTGGAGCTCATATTTCACCCTCCTGCTACGAGCACTGACTCGTGCCAGCACCCTCACAGCAAAGGAGAGAAGCAGAGCAGATTCAGAGATATCAGGGGGACTCAGAAAGCGTAGGTGCCACCTCTTCACTCATCCTCAGTTAACAAAACAGGGCACTGTAGGTGTTTCATTGGCAAACATATCAGTTTAAAATAAACTAATAACTGCTGCTGCTGCTTCGAGAGGCTGGTGCTGGCTGAGGAAAAGGAAAACACCTCCCTTACTCTGCATCTATGCCCTGATTCTTGCATTTGGTGCAGAAAAGCAAAATTCTCGTTCCCACTTTCAAACGCATCAGTTCGCTTTCATATTTTTCAGATGCTAAACAGAAATGCTGCTGGAAATAAGGAACAACTCCTCCCTTGGGAGCCTAAGAACAGCACCTTGGGTTTGGAGAGCTCTCCAAACCAGCCTGTAAGAGCTGGAACTGTTCATACCTGCATGCACAGCTCCATACAAAGGCCTGCATGTGCCTACACAGCTTTATATGTATTTTTACATACCACGAGAGCTCCCTTTGAACATTTTGCCTTGTGTTGCATGACCCTTATGCACGTTCCTCCAAATGGCTTGCAAAATAAAAGCCAACAGACACAACATTTAAATGTGGTTTCAACAAGGCAGGGCTGTTCTCAGCTTTGTAAGAGTCACTAAAAGCACCTTTAGAAAAATGCCTTTTTTCCTATCAAAAATATGCAATGTCAAGCTTAAAAATACACAGAAATAAACCTGCTTTATGTAATAAGATTAAGGGACACCTGATAAGTTATATAAATAAACTCTGGAAGTTCTGAATGTCAGAATGAAATTTTGATCCTCTACCCAAAGCAAAATATCCAGATTTGCTGAACTTTTATTTATTTTTACTTGCAGTATGCATGACAGACTGGAAGTATATATTCAAAACATCAGTAAGAAAAAAATAAATCAGTTTCACAGTCACTTTGGTACACATTAGTCTCATAAAAAAATATTGAAAAGCAAACTGAATTGGCACATCTTTAATATTATGTTAAATACATACAAAACACTAATAAAATATCCCTGATAAACCAAAGTGCATATAGACATAGTGCACAATGCCCAGATACCTTATTGCACCATTCTCTATAGCCACCCATCTCTTGAAACATCACTAAACATTGTCTATTTAAAGGTAACAGTCATGAATATATTTATACAGTTAAACACCAATTATTTTACATAACAGTATTCAGTGCCAGATACGTGTCTTTGCTTTTTCACCTTGTCATGTAAATTGTTAACATGTCTCAGGAAATTATCATATTAACAGCAAAATTTCATTATGTGATCACATGATAATGACAAGTTTGAAGTGCTACACTGTTGACGACCCAAAGATTCAAAAATGCCACTTTTCCAAAAAATATGGTCAAAGCAATAAGGTAGTAATTTGCTCCAAGACTGCAGATTTACAGTTGATACATTACTATTGGTACTGACTGTCACAAACAAGTTTATGACTTGTGAATTCCAAATCTTCAACACAAACACGGAAGGTGAAGCACAAATGCCAGTTAAATCTCAGTTAAGTCAGGCCACAATCCTGTCTCGATGAAGATATGGATATGCACTGTGCAAATTAACCTCCAATTAAATTTACTGCCTTCCAATAGTTATCATTCAAGTAAAAACACTCCATATGAAGATTAACTCAAGGTACCAGTGTACTGTTCATATTTAAAGCTGGATCTGGTAAATTAATGCCATTTACATTTCAACATTAAGGCATTTTTCTAAAATTCTTCTTCTAAGCAAAAAAAAGCAATAAAAATTGAGGTAATTCTGTAGTAGTTCACACTGTTATGTTTGCCAGTTGACACATCTAAGAGCACACACACAGCACACACACACACACAACCATACCAGTCAAGTCAGACATGCACATGGTGAAAAAAGACCAAAGATGGAATGAGTATAAACAGCTCCGTGCTGAGCAGCTGGAGACATCCTAGTCAAGGCAAACATCCTATTGCCTCCGCCACGGGAAGGAAAACACCACCACGCCACCTTCAACGTGGACCATGCCTGTTCTGCTTAGGGGTTGTTTCGCAAAACTGGCAAAAATTGTGCGATGGGGGAAAAAAAATAAATGAATGCAGCTTTTCTCCAGGAAAAAACCACACCAAACCACCACCAGGAGTTCGGCAAGAGCCGATGGCATCGTAGCAGCACGGGAAGAACCGACAGAAAGAGCTTCTGCTTCCCAGTGAGCCCTCCAGGGGTCACAAACAGGAAAAAAAAAAGTGAGCAGCAAGGGTGAGGAAAGCAAGAGCCCCACAAAGGAAAATGGAATGAAAAAAACTCTTCCACTCCTCAGACTATCCTGTCAGCGAACTGAAACCAGAGAGTTATGAGATTTCGGGTGTTTAGATAAAGGAGAACTTTAGCACTACAAGGTGTCATTATTGTGATGTGATCACATTCACAATAAGTTCTCAGTTTTGCTACCAAACTGAACATCAGGAACCAGTAAGAGCCTTTTTTCACCATCACCAAGCAACAAGCAAACCGATCCCAGCTCCCTTTCAGAGGACTGCAACATACTGTGGAGATCCAACTTCACACATCCAACACTTCAAGACCTCCACCACCAGTGCTACGCAAGCTCCAGAGAAGAAAGACACCGAGCACCAGGTGCCTGGTGTGAAAAAACAGATTCAGCCCAAGATTTTAAACTTGGCAAAGTCAAGGGAACTTTCCGCATAGAGAGAAGAAGAGAGCAAAAGGCAAAGTCCACACTCGATGTGGCATGCATTTAAGGGCAAAGGCAGAGTTATAAATGGGTCTTTTACTTGAAGATATTTTCTGGATGGGGTAGTCTGGGTCAGGTCTTGACAGCCACTGTATCATGTAGGTTTTCTTTGAAGGATCAGAAACATTTCCTTGAATAGGGGGGAAAAAAGAGACATAACACAACATGTGTTAGACAGCACTAAGCACTCGCCGTGTCAGAAGGGGATAAGTTAAGAGAGTGAGGGGGCTCCAGTGGGGAAGGAGCCCGGGGAAGGATTAGGACCAGGCTGTGCAGTTTTGGGGAATTTGCTACAGCTCATACTCAGCACTTGTCAGCCAACACAAAGGTCAGTTCTCCAGGACAGTGTTACAGATGTCCTCAGAGACATGCAGGCTGATATAGTTATACTGTCTTGTTAAAGTCTTTGTATCTGAGACCATAATTGACAGCTTGCTTCTAATTAATTAGGAATCAAAAGCTACCCTGAGCAATACATCAGGAATAAAGGAAAAATATGAATTACTTAATAATAGGAATACATAAAATGATCTCACAGGCATAATTTGCTAACAGCTGAAAAGCTAACAAGGATAAAGGCCTTATTGTCCTGGATTAAGAAGGAAAAAATTAATTATAGCTTTAAAAAAACTGAGTTTGATAACCCCTGAAGATAATTTATGTTTGACAGAATGGAAAGGAAGCCTGGAACTGTCGGTGGAGATGAGGAAAGCAAAGAGGTATCTTTGTACATGATGCCCTTGGTTAGCCACAAGGCTCCTGCCAAGCCCTGCAGGTCTCAGGGGTGCAGGGCTGGACTCGAGCAGTGCTCCCCACCCAGGGCAGCTGCTGGCTGCTGGCAGATCCAGCCATCCCCACCCCACTGAGGTCTGCCCCAGACTCTCATGTTGTTCTGGGGCAAGTGGTGCTCCCCAGCAGAAGAGAATTCCCAATAAACCCATCAGCCACACAACAGCTCTACATTTGGAAAGCCCTCTCAAAACAGGGACTATGGAGAACTGCCACCGTGGGCAGGTGTAGCACGCCAGCATAAATTCAATAAAAAGGCATGGCAAATAAATAAATTAATACTTTTTCAACAAGGACTTTATGCTATGGAAGACAAGCACTCACTTGGACATGGAGGTAGTCTGCAAATCCTGACGTTCTCTGGTTTACTGTCCTTGCACAGACCGATGGCATTGTCCCTGGTGCGGCACAGCACGGGGCGATCCTGGGTGCCATTGCCACAGGTGACAGAGCACTGCAAGGACACACAGCAGTTACACCCCAGCCACCCTTTGGAAACAATGCATTGGATATCAGCTTCTACATTTCAAACCACTGCCCTTGGTGCATTATTTGAAGACCACAGTACCTGCGGTAACTAAGAATGAGGGAGAACCACTCACTGCTTTTTGTGGTACACCAGGAATTGTGAAACACTGTGTGAAAGAGCTCCTGGTCTGAGCAATGAACAACTGTAAATGTGAGGCATCTATTCACAATGCAAGGGATGGCATTGCTTGTGATACCCATCCCACCCATTCAGGAATTAGCAGCTTGAGACCTCCAGAAGGGACTGACCTGTGACCAGGGTCCTATTCTCCACTGTGCCGGGCAGAGCTCGCGGTTGCAGGGCCTCCTGCCCTCGGGGCGGTCGTTGTTGCAGTACTTGGTGTGCACAGAGCGGTTGGTGTTGTCCTGGAGGGGCTGGATACATCGCACAGACCGCACTTGGTACCCTGTCTTCCCACAGGTTTTGCTGCAAGGCTCCCATTCTCCTGTAACCCAGCTGGGGCGGTGAAAAGAGAGCAAGATGAGTAAAAGTCTCTCCCCTAAGCTAGGCAAGTTCAAACTGTTGGTCTGTAACTGTTTAACACAGGTTCAACAGGATGTTAGTACTAGTTCTGACATAGAAAAAGAAGACATGAAAAACCACAGAAGTTATGGTGAGGGTTATTCAACCATGCCCCTGAAATATCACTAATAAGACCCAGATCTTTAACGCTAATCTTTCTCATTATTTCTGAAATAACATTATTCTAACTTTGCTCCTTTGCTTTGATTTTAAGCTGGCCTTTCTCAGACTGCACATAAAGATACGGTAACTTTTAAGACAAAAGCAGCCACCCCAGGGTACTGCTGAGCATTCCAGGTCTCAGTGCACGTGATGACTTTGTCTCACAACGTAGCATTCACCAGCCACCCTCCCCACAGCTGGTTTCCACAGGAGTGAAGCAGAACATCTGGGCTAGAAATGCAGCTCCAGCCTGGCCCACATCTGAGCACTCCATGGATCACATCCCTGGTCATGGCAGAGCTGAAGCATTGACAAACCAGCTATTACCCAATGCTGTGTGTGCTGAGCTTGGGCAAACTGGGGTCCTCAGCACCATAAATGGGGAAGGCAACACTCCTCTGGAAACCAGAAGGCTCAAGTTCATAATGTGCAAATCAATTTGGGCACTGAAAAACTAAACCTGTGGTTTGCAATGCGTTGCAAAGCTCACTGATCACCCAAACCAGCTCATGAAATTACAGCCACAAATTGTAAGGAACTTAAAGAAGAACAACAGGGACAGACAGGACCAGAGGAAATCTGTGTAGACTGTTGAAATTTTGGTTATAATTAAGTAAAGATATACAGCAGTTTATAAATATTTACAGAGTGCAGAGATCTGCAAGATGGAAACATTGTTCCATGTAAACAGTATTCACGGGATAAACTTAACCAAAAAATGTATGTAGTCTGAAGAAATACTCCCAGTTTAAAGTACTCACAAAATCCTGGGTTTTGAAACAGCCAAGAAATAGCAGGGGCACATGGCACTGCACTGCAGGCTGCAGTTAAACAAAAAGGGATGATTTCACCCAACTTTCTTTTGTAACCTACTGAAATTACCCAGCTGTGGAGAAAAGTGAGTGCTGTGGAGCACAAAGCCACGGATCCTGAGGTGACTTCGGAGACAAAGAGGAGTTTTCCCAGCAGTGAGGAAGCAGCATATTAGTGTAGTGTGGGTGTCACAGAGTGTCATAAAACCCCTTAAATAATTGCCTCTCCTATGTACAAGAGCAAAATGCTCCGATGACATTCTATGGAAACAGAGGTGACTGAAACTTCAGGGTTCCAAGTACAATTTAGGATCCTATTGAGTCTTTGTGGTACCCAGGTCCAATTATATTTGCAGCTGAAAGAAGAATATAGTCCTTTCCAGAGAGCCTGAGAGAGAGTTAGGTCATTACTTCAGTTTTCCAATAAATAAACGTTAAACCCTGACCCATGCTGAGTTTATGGGGCACAGTTTCTTGCCTTTTCTCTTTCAAATATTTTTTTTTTGAAAGGAAGTTAGGAAATATTGTGTGGTATGTTCTATTTATTTGCTGTGATTCCTGGAATCTATACTTGGTCCCTAGAGATAAAAACTGGGATCAACATACTCCTTTCTTGTTCCAGTGGCAGACAAGGAATATATGAGTCCTATATGTGGCAGGAATAACCTGCTTCCAGTCAAAAAAAATCACCTGTAAAATGTAAATTAAAATATTTATAACACTTGACTGTGTAGAGTAAAAATGAAAGTACAAAGGCATAACATTCTACATGAGGGCAGCCAGAGAAATTTAACTGGTCACATATTTTCCCCTATGTTTAAATGCCCAAAAAGATGAACTTTAGGAAGATTTGGATTGAAGACAGGGTGGGGTTGCTTACATGGGCTGGGAGCACTCGTGGAGGTTGCACACCCTGCGGATGGGCTTGGGCTTTTGGATCAGCTCGCAGTAACTCCGGTGAACCATCTTGTGGTCCGTCTTCCTCCGGCAGCCGTACTTGGTGAACTGGTAGCCTGGAGAGAGACACTCCTCTTATTCTCAGTGCTGGAAGGTCTCACAGAGGACTCACATCTCAAACAAACTGGACACACGCTGCCAAAGGTTGCAGTGGGAACTCCACGCTACCAAAGGAACTGTAAACTGCACCAAATAAACGCTTACTGATGCAAATCTAACACCCAGAATTGCTCACCCCCTTTATTTTTTACTGCAGCCTTTAATGAGAACAACAATAACATTTAACATTTCAAAAACCACCTGCAAACGTGCCCAGCCACAGTCCAGGTCTGCAACCAGACCTGAGGAACAGCATCAGGGTTCACATCTGGCCCCAAAACCAGGAGTCTGACACTGCAAGGCCCCCATCACAGGATGTGGATTTAAAAGGGCTGCCCCATGGCACTCTGAGGTTTGTCACCTTCAAAGCTTGGAAAGCCTCATCCAAACCTCGCATATTTGTCCAATTTTTCAGTTTCAAAAGCAATCAGAAATGAGCCAGCCCAGAACTGCCCCCAAACCATGTAACTCCATTTGTTATTTATCTATCTATCACTTAAATAAAAGTCCTTCTATACTACTGGTCTCTCCAGTGTCTCATGGCAATGAATCAATTTTGAATGATCTGGGGTTTTGTTTTTACCTCCTCCACAAGGTTTTGAACACTGGGACCATTTCTTCAAAGCCCATTCATATGACACTGAGTCCTCTTCCAAAACATTGTTGTTATCTACATTCAAGGAATCTTCGTGGATCATGTACTTGTAAGTCAAAGATATTTTGGCACCACCATGAGGAATCACCTAGTAAGCAAACCAGATGTAAGGATAAAAGATATGAAAGATTGATACCAGGAGCTATGATGTGAGATGACATGACATAGGGACCATCATGGCTCAGATATAAAAACATCCCCAGAGGGATTTAAACCTTTTAGCTCCACTCAACACATTTTTTCTTCCTTGATGAAAAAGTATCTCTATCCTTATGACACGGAGTTTCTAAACTGCACATTAAGAAAGACTGTTGTTGATTCAGACTTACTTTTCTTGCCAGCATTGGACTGACTTCACAATACTAAATTTTTTCCATATCCCATCATAGAGGAAGGAAATTTTGTACTAAAATGATAATGAACAGTTCCACTAAAAGACAAAGCAAATTCAACTGCAGAGATAACTGAAAGTAGCAAAGAAAACTGCTTATATTTCTGATAAAACACAAATATTCTTATGGCAATCCTGGGAATTCTGCAAAGCTTGTGACTTACTCTTGACAGAAATATAAACTATTTAGAAAGAGTTTTTGTTATCACACTGCACTAAGACAAATGCAAGAAAATGGAACTCAGTGAATAAAGTGCAAAATATTGGTCCTTTGGAAACATAATATTTATTCCTCCTTTGAAGTTCAGCTGGTGTAGATCAACACATTACAGCTGTTTTCAGAGGGATCCTAAATCAGTTTATCCCTGCTCCTTGAAGTCTATTGTTTGCTGGTTTGCAATGAGAAAAGAACGTAGTTGGGTGGTTTTGGGAACTGTGGAACTGCCTGTGCCCCAACAAAGGGAGCCTGGAACCACGAGACTCCTGCAGCTGCCTCTGCAGGATACATTTCTAAAACATGGATGGGAGAAGGAGCTATTAGATCAAGCTGATATGAACCACTTTGACCTTTTTTTAACTCATGTTCTCCTGTCAGATGTGATAAGTAATCTGGAGAGCCTTTCCACAGTAACCCATTGCCAGGCCATCCAGAGGAAAGAATCAGGAGAGCTGGTTGCTCAACACATAATCCTGAGTTATAACAACTCTTGTACAGAGCAACGATTTAGGAGAAAGGAATTAAAATACATCTTCTATTGTCTGATAATTGAAGCAGTACCTTCTGGTAGCTCA
This sequence comes from Campylorhamphus procurvoides, assembly GCA_013396655.1. NCBI lineage: Eukaryota > Metazoa > Chordata > Aves > Passeriformes > Dendrocolaptidae > Campylorhamphus > Campylorhamphus procurvoides. Next base: position 1,310,364 of record WBMV01006429.1, read on the forward strand.
CAAGAGGAATCCAGATGATGTGACAGCCCATTATGGCTCTGACACTGCGTTCTGGGGAAGATGGTTTCCATTGGACTTACCAGAATGACAATCCCATGGCGCAGGGGTCCCATGGTCTGCACCGTCTCTCTGTCATCGTCATTCCGATATTCCCACTCCACACCCATGTCAATGAACACTTTGGAGTCTGGCACATAGTTGTCTTCACTTAGAATGAATTTCCCTGTCTCACGATTTTTAATAGCTGGAAACAACATAAGAAAAGTCAATACAAGAGGTTTCCTTCTCATCTCCAGTTTTGTTCTGCTCCTGTCCCAGTGGAAGAAGCAGAAAAGTCCAGGGTGAATTTTCCTCTGTTCCCTCCCAGGTTTGGAAAGACTTTTGCAGGTATTTCATTGTACTGCCAATGCTTTTCTGGTCAGCTCCAGAAACATCAATTGTCCTTTTCCCCCCCCTTTTCCTAGCCTGCCTTGCCAGAGAAATGAGGCCAGTGCAGCTGCACCACGGGGGTCCAGCTTGCCTGCTCCCAGCTAACAACTTCTGAATCCACTGGCCAGATCCGAGCCAATTTGAGAGCTGGTGGGGGTCCCAGGGCTCTTCAGCTCTTTCATTCCTTCTAAGGCAGCTCAGGGGGCTGTTCCTGCTCCATCAGAGAAAGGCTACTGGGCTAACCCCCAGCAGGTTGCCACAGCAAGAGAGAGACACTGGAAACGGTATTAATTCTCCTGCTCAGATCTAGTCCTGACACAGGCAGGGCCCTGTTAAGCTCCTGTTGCTTTGTCACTGCTCACAGCACCTGGTTCTTCTGCTCCAGCTCCCATCAGTGCTCCACCCTTCACCTCCAGAGACTTCAGCCACTTTTGTATTAGGTTTTCAACCGGGGTGGAAAATTTACCCTCTTCGTTAGAAGAAGTAGGGACTGTTTGTTATATAACACTGGGTTTTAACTCCATTATCTCTCTAGAAGCTTCCTGAGCATCCTGCTCCCCCAGCAATGGTCTCCACAGCGACTGAGATGTTCCTGCTCCCTGCACAGCACTCACCCCACAGCGACAGGACTTTGAACTTGCAGCAAGAGAAGCTTCACTGGTGAGAAGCTGGGATGTCTCAGGATACAATGAGCAGACCATTCGCTGTGAAATCTACTCCCAATTAGTAGCAGCCCACAAGACTCTGCTGCCCATCGATTACAGGGCACAAGGAGGAGCAGGTTTCAATTACCTCCTAAGCTGCTGCATTGATTTGGCAGCCTCATGTCAATACTGTCAGCAACGGGGCAGAAGCTGAAATGGATTTGGACATAGCTGGGAAAGACTGAAGGTTGGAAGCAACTTAGGAAAGATGCACACAAAGACGACAGAATCTTGAATGGTTTGGTTTGAAAGGGACTTTAAAGATCATCTAGTTCTAACTGCCCTAAGATAATGCATTGCACCCCATAAAGTAATTTAGTGCCTCTTCCAGCAGCTTTCCCACATGCACATACCAAGACAGAGATCTGGGACACCAGGGAATACAGCCCATGGAAATCGAGCTGCCAAACAAGTTTCCTAATTTAGCATACTTAAAGAAGGTACTTGGTGTGGGAGGATAATGGGTAAACAAATGCATAAACACATTGTCGGGCTCCAGAGACAAAAATATAAACAGTAGAAAAAAATTATTCTGACTGAAAATTTTCCTACTTGTTACTTACCAAGATTATGAGCGGTGGCATCTGTTTCCTGTATGAGTAAATGTCTCGCACCAGCAGGAATTTCAAACATCTTAATGTGTCCTATATTGTAGTATTTGAAAATAGAAAAGTGGGTTAGTATGCCACAAACAGGAAGGCTCTGTCTCAGGTTTTTAAATAAATCTTATTTTCTGAAAGCAGGGTGTATTACAACAAGCTGATCCAGCATCATTCCCATCCCTGTTTCTGTGCCATGTAATGGAACATAGCAGGGACAAAGGGCTTTGGGACTGAAGAAAGATGCCTTAAGCATCATCCCCAGACTTTGCTTCAGAGTAAAATGGTCTCGGAGTGCCCTTGGACAGAGCAGGTGGGTGACAGCAGCAGCACGAGTAAGTCCACAGCTCCCCAACAAGGAGCAGGGGAACCCTCGCCTGTGCACACACAGGCTCTGGTATCAGCCTCTTTCACTGATCACTGGACAGAAGCCTTACTTTCAAATTCTAGGCACATCTGGAAGTCCATATTGTTTATTGGAATTAATGACGCTGCAAACAATTTGTGATTTCCCTGGTACTTTCCATGAAACAGAAGAGATCAAGCAAAAGTACCCTGAATTCCCCAGGACAAACCACACTGAACGCACTGACCTTGTTTCTTTGGTATTCTTGAAAATGTTCTTTTCACCACTTTGCAGTGGGAATTATCTCCTCCACAAACACCACACTTATCTTCCTGCTTCGTGGAACCTATGACCCTGTCACACCCGACTTTCTGTGCACAAAAGAGAAAAATTGTCATTCTTATTTATCCCCCCTTCAATTCAAATGAGTCTTCATTTCATATATCAAACCCCAGACTTCTGCATCAGCATCAGTAAAGCAGTATACCCTGTAGTATTTTCCTGGAAGATCAACACCTAAAGAGATTTTAATACTTCCAGTTCCTATAATTATATTTTTATGTTATACCTCACAGTGGTTCTCTCACTGAAGGAAAGCAACACGGTTGAGAAAAAGCTCTTAAGCCTCAGCTTATCTTAAGGCAGATGCTTAAATTCCAGGGGAATCAAGGCATCTGTACAAGGATAAGAACCTCCCCCAGTGCTTTGCTAGTCAGAGACTAATTCTGTTGAAAGATGACCTGCAGCACATCCTGACTTGGAGGAACTGTCATTGATTTTTTAAAAATAGCACGATCAAATACAGAGAGAATGCACATCAGCCATGTCCTAGCACCACTTTCCTTGAAAGCTGCTGCATGTTCCTCTTCCTTTGTGTATTCCACCCCCACTAAACCTCAGCAGGAAAAGCTTTCCTTGAAAGCTAATTGTAGTAGTTCATCTTAAAATACTGCATGAAATATTACTTGTGTAGGTAGGCGCTTTTGGAATTGAGTCACAGGCATGGCAACTGTGAATGTCACACATAATATTGTGACAATAATCCTAATGAAATCTCCTTATTGCCCAAAGCGTTATTATACTTAGTCATTCTTGGAGAGAATCACTCAGGGTACAATTTTGATTGTTTTCACAATGCTAAGCTGTGGAAGAACCCATCAAACACTCACCAAGCAGTCTCCCCTCACACAGATGCTGTAAGCATCCTTGTAGGAGCAGCGGGTCCCGTCGTGTACCATCCTTTTCATGTACACCACATCCCCCGTCTCCTTTGATTCGCAGTACAGGTGGCACCTCTCCTTAGCTGAAAAGCAAAATCACCCAAGTTGTGTGTGTTCAGCTCCCCCAGTTTAACTGCTGTTGATGTGAACAGCCCTTCCAGTAGTGTTGGCTCTCCCTTCCTCCTTGTGTGCATCACACAATGCAATGTGGTACCCTGTAAATCAGGGATGCTTCTCCCCCTCCAGAGGCTCTGTGGTCATTTGGAAACTGCTGAGTCACAAAGCCCCTGTGTGTCACCATTAGGAGACAGGTTTAAAAGTAACAGATCATTGACTGTGATGGGAAGATCTATTTAATCCTTGGCAGATGATGCAATCCAGCAGAGGTTTCCTCACTCTGCTGCATTGCTACCTGTGAGACATGCAAGTTTCTCCTGCACTGCACTTAAATCTGAAAAAAAAGCCAAAGTAATTTGGCCATTAGAAGCCACATTAGAAACATTAGAAGTGTTTGACACTGAGTGAAGCTGGCATCCAAAATTTCTTCAGAGACAGCTGGGCCATAGCATTTCCTCCTAACCATGAAGTTAATTTTCCCTCATGGTTGTACTTGCATTTATGATCATTTAAACCATTAAGTAAGATGAGATGTCAAAAAGATTCAGAAAAAACCCCCAATTTTTTACTGCTTACGCATGCACAAGCAGCCAGACAAGTGGTATTTTCTCTAATCTGTTCCAAAAAGCTAAGAACAAAAAACAAAGCTGAAAATGGCTAGTCAGTGGCTGAATAAAGTCGTGTTCCACTTGTGTATTTCATTTTATCCATTTCTCTTGCTGTCCCCAGCCCAGTAATCAGATTCACTGTGCTTTCTTTGGCACTGAAGAGCAGATGGTCTTCAGTTAGATGAAACAAATAGAAATTCTGCTATTTTAACATGATTAAAATTTGGGACACTTTTCCCACCATTGAAAACAATAATGACCTTTCCATTATAGCAGGTCAATTGAAATAAATCTTCACAGGCCCTTTGCGTTCCTCCCCTGTACTGCTCCATGGCCTCTGCCCTCTTTTTATAAAGTCCTTGTTATTGCTGTTGATATCCTCAAGGCCACTGGGTATTGGTACATCAGAGACCTTTGTTACTGCTCCCAAAAAATGCAGAGATGTCACGCTAAACATGTAGGGTCTGGTCTTTTAAAACAGGTACTTCACTTTTGTGGTGCAAATTCTTAATAGGAGACCATTGAGATCATAATAATGGCAGGCCTCATGTATTTGCATATATTAGAAATATTAAATTATGCCCAGGACACAGATATGTGCAGCCCATCCCACTGGGGCTGTGCCCACCCCACCCCACACATACCATGCATTCACTGCACGTGATTCAGAGCAAACATCAGCAGGTCTGACTGGGTGCCAACAGCCCTGTTTTAGAGATGGTTCTGTTCCCACCGCTCCATGGGAACTAGAAATGTGCCAGTGCTGTTAAATTAAACCCTGCTAATTGCAAAGAATTGTTTTCTCCTTATTCCCTGGTGCTGGGCACAGTGGAGGTGCAGGAGCATGGCTGTGCTGTGTGCCTGTCCTTTCCCTGCTCCCCATGAGTTTCCTTGTCATTTAATTGAGGCTGGGAGCTCATGGCCAATGTCACACCCTCCTGCCCTGGCAGATGCACCACACAGGGGTCTGGGAGCACGGCAGGGACCAGGAGATGGGCTGCTCACAGGGCTTGGAGCAGGACACAGCCCGTGGTACCCCAGGGCACTGGGATGCTCAGGCACACACTGGGGTGTGCCCCAGCTCGGTGGCTTTTTGTCTGTCCACAGCATGGGGTGCCCCTCTCTGTTCCTGTCCCATACACAACGTGTCAGACACATCCAGCCGAGCTGCCTGTGAAGTGCATGGATTGATGTCACTTCAGAGCCACGACTGCACAAAGTGTGTCACTGATATGCCTTATCTTTACAAAAGGGAGTTTTAAATAGATTAGAGTTCAAGCACAAGCCACCCTCTGGCCTTGTTTTCACACAAAAGCTGTTCCCTTTAACAACCCTGCACGGGTAAATGTAACTCTCAAGGTGTCTGCAGTTACACCATAGATATATGGGAAACCAGCAGTGCTCAGGGATCAGTTCTCAGACATCAAGGAGCTGGTTTCTGACCCAGAAGCCATTGAATTTAACAGGAAAAAAATCTGATTAGCTTCAGTGGTCTTTGCAGCAGACTGCTCCAAAGGCAAAAGAAGAAGCAAAGGTCCTGCACAGCACAGTGTTCATCGCCTCACCCTGGGCCAGCAAAGCTATTTTATGAAATTAAGCTGTGAGGCTGTGTCTGTGCCTTTGAAAATCCCAGACTGACCAAGACAGCATGAAAAGAATGAGGGAACCCTGAGAACTGCTTGGGAAGAAAGTCAGGCAAATTAATTACAAGGAAATTGCTGTTAATTTCTGGCAGAGTATCCTATGGCTGGAATGCAAAATGACTGACCCAAAGTGACCCTTCCCCTCCCAGCAATGGGTGCTGGGCTGAGGGCAGGGAGGGTGCCCAGTACCTGTCCCTTGCCAGGCCAACTCTGTCCTCAAGGACTTGTCATTCAAGTGAAGGGACAGGGTTTAAAAACAGCGAGCAGCCTGCACTGCTCGGTCAACAAGTTGAGACTCATTTTTTGTTTGGTGGAACATCTTCTCTGTGTGTTTTCTGGTAATAGCAGACGTGGCAACAGCACAGCAACAACCCCCATGGCCCAAATCAACCAGCTGCTCTTTCCCTGACAGTTAAGCCGAGGCATTAACAGGGACAGGAACATTTTTGCTCTAAGAGGTGATCTCTGCCGAGGTGCCAGATCATCAGCCTGACCATGTTGGTTGAGACCCAGCACCCACCCAGCCCAACACCTGCCTCCAACAGTGCCAGCAGCGTTTGCAGGAAGATGTAAGAACACACTGGATATTTTTCTCAGAATATTCTCCAAGTTCCTTGCAAACTGCAGCTTGGGGACTTCCGAAGTCATGGCAGGAACTTGGTGTTTAATAGCTCTTAATGGATTGTAGAACTGTCAAGAATTTTTCTAAATCATTTCTAAAACTTCCTGGCACCTGAAACTTCCTGTGGCAGTGAATTCCAGGGTAATTAGATGCTGTGTGGAAAAGCACTTCCTCTTATTTGTTTTAAATCTGGCACCTGATAATTTTATTTGATGTTCCCAGGCTTGGGAACATCATAATCACTCCGTGTTCAGTCTCTTTGTGCCACTCACGATTCTGTAACTCTATCTGTTTAATCTAAATCCTTGCTTTTTCAAGGTGAAGAGTCCTGGTTTATCCAAGCTCTTCTCATCCAGAGGTTATTTTTTATGTTTGATTTATTCTGGCCTTTCTGAGTTCAGCTGTGGGTTTTTAGTAACATGGGCAGCAGTGAGATGGACACAACCTGAGCTGCTCTGGCCGAGTATTTAAAAGGCAGACACACCATACAGGTACACAAAGGCAGGTCAGTGTCCTCCATCCCTCTCCTGACAGTCACTGAACTGGTATTTTCCTAAAGCTGTCCCCAAGTCCCAACCTCTCTCTTCAAAGCCCACCTTGTCTACAGACTCATACATACACACCATTTTTTACCCCCATATCCATTACTGGCATTCATTCTTTGCCATCTTCAGTCACTTTGTGTGACCAGGTCCTTCTGCAGCTCTCACAGTATTTTAATTAGCCTCAGTTAATTCTGTAACTGGAGCAGATTCTGTCACCTGCTCTGTTCCCTTTCCCTGCTCACTGCCATGTCCCACAGCACCCACTTTGGTGGAACACATCCTCCCATGCAAAACCATTCCCCTTTATCTCACGGGGACTCAGTTTAACAGCTCTCATTGGGGAACAGAGGACAAAGAAATTTGAAAATCCACATACATTGGATGAATCAGATCACTCATACATTGATACTCACAGATCCCTCCAAACAACTCATACCAGATTTGGGAGGTGTGATTTCCCTGGAGGAAGTTTTACTTCTCCCTGTATGATCTTTATTCATATTTGCAACCGATTCTAGTTCTCCTAAGAAAAGGGGCTGCTCACCATCGACATGTTCATAGGGGAGCCAGTGGTGTTTCGTGTTCTGGTACTCAAAGTAGGGGTCCCACTGGCGACACTGCTCCTCTCTGAAGTCCTCAAAGTCCTTGGGACACTCCTGGGTGTTGCACAGCTGGAACTCGTAGCTCGGCCCCACACACGTACGGCCCCCGTTGGCAGGACTGGGGTGGGGAGAGAAACCCACGGTTAGCTTTGCCATTAATGCATCAATCAAGCGTCTGCCAAATCTTTGGAGGAGCTATTTAATTCCCAGTCGTGTCAGTAGGCACTTGGAGAAGCCAGTGTTGTATTTCTGATATGGAAAATAAATATTTCCTTTCAAAACCCTCTGTCACCATTTAGCTCTTAAAAAGCAATTCCTGCAAGCAGAGGCTCAGCCCGCTTGATCAAGGGAAGAAAAGCCAGGAAAGGGAAGAACAAGCAGATGAAGCAGCCCCTCCACATCCCCCCCCAAGGCCCAGCTTGGTGCTGTGACCCCAGGCAGATGTGCCCAGGTCACTGTCAGAGCTGGCAACTCAGAGCTCAGGAGCTGCAGCTGGGTTTGCACCCTCTTCCAGCAGACACAGAAAGCATTTTCAGTAGTACATTAGGCTTTTCCTACATGAAAATAGATTTTACAACTAAAGCTGTGCCCACAGTTATAAAGGTCACTTTCACGTTGCCAATGTAATAAAGGCTGAAATGAGAACTGGCAAATATTGCCTTAACAGAATGATTTCCATTGGAAAATGCTGCGTCATAAAACTTGATCTTTTTAAAAAAAAATCAATGATATGATGATTTTTAACACTAGATTGCTGTTATCAGCTCAAACTGAGAAATTCAATGTTAAAAATATTCTGTTTGGTAAAATAATTTAATTCTGACAGTTGTTTCAGTTCTTACTGTTAGGATCTTGACATTTTATGATACTACGCTAAAATAGCAATAATCATACATTTCATATTATTTGTATATACCAATCTCTATCACATATATTTTACTTGCAGTGTTACTGAAATTGAATCACTCCACATTATCTAGATGACCCATATGTAAGTTACTGAAGTAAAACAATTAAAACTTCCTAAAATTAACTTTGGGGAAGGTTCTGATCTCTGGAGCTTTGTTCCAACTTGGAATGAAAAGAGTCTGAAAATATTTTAAGACCTTCTTGTTGAGATAGCCTAAAAGGTGGATTAAAGAAAACTTTTTAATAAAGTTTTGAAAACAAATCCAGCAAATTATTGCCATCATTTCATAAAAAAATCCAGCAAATCATTGCCATCATTTCATACTCACTTATTAAAACAAGACATATACAGGGCCCTAAACTTTTAGTTATATTTTACACAGCAGTGTATTAGCACTTTCAATATAACTGCATAACCAGCTTAAAGGATGGCTAAACTGAGAAATAAAGATGATTCATGACTTGCTAAGGGCCAGAAGCAGAATTTCTGACAATGTGCTGCAGCTCAGATGTAACAAGCACCACTCAGCATCCTTCCTGCCCTGGTAACGAGTGAGGATTCTCCTCCCTCAGCCCCTGCCCATGAGGAGAAGCCGGGGGGTGTTGCACTTACTGTGGGTTGTCACACTGGCGTGTCCTGTACTTCACCCCCGTGCCACAGGTGCGGGAACAGGAGCCAAACTTGCTCCATGCCCCCCAGTGTCCGTCCTGCTTCAGGATGTCTGGTGTGAGCCAGATGCAGTGACCTTTAAAGCAATGCTGAAAAGGGAAATCAGATGTCAAAACGATTAGATGAGGAAATTATATGAGAAGCTGTGGGACCACTGATTTAATTTTAGACACAAATTCTGGGTTTTTTTTTTCACCTTTCCTGCAGAAAGTAGCAAGACTCACTGTCAGCTCATGCCCATGATCCCAAACTCACTCAGGTTTTATAAAGCTCAGCATCCAGTGTGTACATATCAGTGTACAGGTTTCAAGCTTGCCAAGTTCATTAAACTGCTCTCAGTGCTGCTCATCACTTGTCTGCAGTGGGGATTCCAACACAACTCACACAAACACATTTAAGGGAAATGCAGAATCCCAAATCTTGGAGATTAACAACATTCTGCCTCTGCCATCGCATGCAGCCTCTCCAGGCAGCCCCTGCAAGAGCTCCAGCCACAGCCACCATCCTGCCCAGCCACTCCCAACTCCACATGCATATTCCTGCAATTAATGTGATCAGGGAAGTGGCATGAAATTATAGACTTTGGTGCTATTAAATGAAAAGCTCTTGCATTCTCCCTGGAGATCTCAGAGTAAACCTGAGTAAAATCCCAGGAACATTCCTTAGGGAGCAGCCCTGGACAGTCCCACTGCTGCCCAGTTCATCGTGCCCTGCCACGCTTTCTCCTTTCTTTTACCTGGTTTTTAATAAAGTCATTCTACAGTGGTTGAAACACAGAATTTCCAACATTCCCCAAACCTATAAAGTCTGTACACATTTTTTATAGAGCCTTCATAGCTCCACTACTGATCTCTGTGGTATCCTCTGTTAAACAAACCTGTCAATGCCTTCCCACCAATTTCTCCAGTCTCTAATCAAGGAATTTTTCTCTCAGCAGAAGTCAGAACGAATCCTTCTCAAGGATCACAGATTCCAGCCCTTTCTAGTACTATTTCTGCTTTCATAAAAGTTTACTGATGAAGTGTGGGTGCTGGAAAATACATATTCCAGCCCAACAAATGACTTTGCCTGAGCCTTTCGTGGTTTGTCCACGCTAGCTTTGCTGCCGGGATGAGAGCTCTGGCTCAGGAGCACAGATGGCTGCAACAACAAGTGAAATCAGTCACTCACTTTCCTTAACATTCAAGTCAACAACAACATTTTACACAGCTTAACAAGCCCTGGAACGCAGGAATTTGGCAGGCTGCACAAGCCAAGCATATGGCTAAGTGCATGCTGCCAGCAAAAACAAAATCAGAAGATATATAACAGGAGAGCGTTCTTGAGCGTGGAGCGATCAGTGATCTGGAAGGCAAATTTAAAAGTGATGGATAATCATTAATAATGCGGAATTTAAAGAGAGAATCATTAGTAAAATGGTGACAAGGCACAGCTTACTGATTTGCTAATCTGCTCAGTGACTGGCTCTTTATTCATGCAATTTATTTTGGTGCTTATTTGGTTGGACAAGGAGGAGAAGAGAGAGTAGAAATTAGATTTCAACTGTTTTTTTTCTTTCCCATGTCTTCAGATATTCAAAGTCAAACCCTATGAAATAGATGAGTTACCACAAAGCCAATTATACCAATCCTGCTCCAGAGCTGTAATGGGCAGATTTTTCTTAGCTGTTTGACAGAACAAGAGATAATTCAGCAAAGCATGAAAGAAACACAAAATGCTAATATGTCCTTTGCTTTTTTTGGTTTTGAAGCTCGGAGCTGTACCCTTCAGGGGCTGTTTACTTCTGGCTCGAGGGAGGTTTCTTTGAGCAAACAGTCTGAGTCGTGGGGCCCTGTGCAGCCACGGCACCTCTCAGAGATGTGGGGGAAGCTGGCCATGCATCAGCTTGTCAATACCATTTTCAGCTGGGCTTGGAAGCAAATGTGAAGTGACAGCTCCTGGTGTGTGCTTGCTCACACAGCCCCTTATCAGGGGGCTGCATCCCTCAGGTGCAAGTCCCACAGTGTCACCAAATCCACTCCAGCAGCCAGCCAGCCTGTGTTTATTATGTGATGATCCAGGATGCAGTGCTGGGATTCTGAGTTTCCCAATCTCTTTTCCCTGTTTTAGCCAGGAATAGGGGGATGTGGGTTTTCACCAACCACTAATAAATCCCCTACATGACATTGAGAGTGGTCCCTGAACTGGAAAGCAAACATGGAATTTCCTTGCACTAATTTTTACTGGAGAAGATGGTCAGATGCTGATTGTCAGGAAGCTGAGGCAGAGCCATTAGGAGAGAAGCATTTGTGTAAAATGAGTCATCTCCAGCTCTGCCTTTTTTTTTTTTTTAATTTTTTTGTGGTTTGAAAGAAAGGAGCCTACAGAAGACAAAATGATTCACAAATGAACCTTACTCTGTGCAGACTCATGCAAGAGAACGTGTGAGAAGGTAAAACCAGAGACTGAGCAATCTTCAGTGTAATAAAGGAAGCCCTTCCTATTGCTACTACATTAAATACATAATGAGGTGGGAAAGAGCCAATTTCAAGCACTATTCCCTTATAAACAGGGGTATTCACTTAGAGAGTGAAGCATATTAAAGCAATATTATTATATTTTTAAATTACAAAAAAAATGCATAAATGCAAATTGTTTTCTTAGAGGAAAGGAAGATGACTTCTTGCAGTCTCGCCTATTTTTCTGGCAAACAGGACAGTCCAAAACAAGTGCAATTTCCAGGAGAGGAAGCTTAAATTTCTTGCAGTAAAACATTCCACTGCTGTTTTCAGCAGTTCTTTGAAACAACTTCTGGGGACGCCAGAAAAAGAACCAGTGTGTTCCTGTGGGCTTAGCACATCTGCAAGTCAATTTTCCAAGAAAAGACTTGAAGATCTTCTCTGGGTATCTCTAGCTATTTCATACTGGGCAGCAACAGGCAGCTCTCCTATCTCCTCACCTGGCAGCCCTCAGCTCTGCCCACTCTCCTGAGACCCTCCGAGCAGGGGGTTACTTATTTATTTGTATTCCCCATCACACCCAGGCTGGCCCGCTCCGCTCCATCTGTTGGACAATAATTAGTTGCGAGGGATGAACGGAGAGCTCCAGCACTAAGGACTCCTCTGAGCCAGTGAAAGTTTCTTCAGTGGAGAATCAAGTATTCTGCCTGTTTCTGTGGTGACTAACACAGCACACACTCCCCCATCTGTCTCCTGTCTCTGAGAGAAGCTGAGGTCAGCTTTCTCAGTGGGAAATTATCTGGATTGCTTTGGGTACACATTAGTGTTTTCAGAAACCTTTTTTCTTGGGCCATTTTTTCTTCTCAATAATATCTATTTATTTCAATATTTAATCACTCCCTTCCCTTCCTGACAGAGTAAAAGTCATTCCAAGTTTGACTCAGATCATCTCGTTAGCACAGTGCAAGCAAAGAGAAGACCTGCTAGGTTTGTGCTGGATCCTTGGTACACGAGCCAAATCCAAGAGCAACATCAGCTTGGCTGGCAGGGACAGGGACCGGGCTCTTCCCTCTCTCCAAGGAAAGGGAGAAAAGAAGGCTCAGGTGGTGCAAACCTTGGGGTTAGTCACTGCAGCAAGCAGATGGATCTCCTTGCATGAGTGACTGGGTTTTATTCCGACCCTGTGGAGAGCAGTTTGCTACTTCAGCCAGGATAAATGTCTCCCCAAAAGAGTAATATTTTTAAAAAATGGAATAACAAAAACTGATGATATATTACTTAAGGTTGCCTGCATTCAGAAGCCTGAGGGTAATGGTGGAGCTGACAGAATTGTATACAAGCAAATAGATTATCAGCTGAAAGCACATGTTTCCTTTCAATCTGCAGATTGCTGGGCAGAGCTAAGCTTTGCACAATTATGTCTTGTCTGTCTGGTTTAATACAGCAATTTATGGGGAGTCTTTGACTCCACATGAACACTCTGACCCTCCGTGTGCTGAACTTTACACACTGGAGTGATTTCATGGAAATTGCTGTGACCATTGTAAGTTGCATCGTCAGAGCTTCACAAAATTGACAGAATCTTCCCTCTTGCTATTTAAAGCTCAATCCAGTTTTAAAAAAATCAAGCTGGGAGCAATAGCAAATATTGTTTCCTTTAGGATTCTGTCAAAACAGTAGTTTTCTTCTCTGGCTGGGAAGCTCTAAGAGACCATTTCATTTTTTTATCTTTAAGCCCAGCAAGTTATTAGTTTAATTAACATAATGGTTGTTCAATATCTCCATTTGCACAAGGAGACTTATTAAAGTTTTTGAAATGGCAGCACCTCACTCTCTTGGCAACTCATTTCAAACTACCATATGCACAGAAGAGCTTTTTTCCATACATTTACATATACTGAAATATACACTGCTGTGCATGCATTTACACACATATAGACAGCATTAGAAAGTCTGATCTTCCCTTTCTAGGGGTCAGTGCCCATGTCCAGGACACAGCCTGGGTGTGCAGAGACACAACCCTCATCTCCCTGCCAAAAATGTGCTACGGCTCTCGTGTCTCCCACACGTGTGTTCTTGCCCCTGGATCATCACTTGGGAAGGAAGCAGCTGGACTGGTTTCTCCTCCAGAGCATCTGCCAAGTTTGGGGCCACTTATCAGTTATGTGAACACCAGCCTTAGGTGAGAACATCCACCCACCTTGTCTCCCCTACGCCACTTCCACTGCTGGCACCCAGTCCCCTCAGCTGCAGCAAAGCCAGGATGTTTCTTTGACACATCAGCAGTGTTGTGATTGGTTTGAGCTTAAAATAGGCCCTGGGAATTAGTGGTATGAAACCATGAAAACTGCAAGTCTCTAAAGTGGGAAACAATCTTTTTGAATCAACATCTTTAATTGCTTATGTTTCTGTTCTTTTCTTTTCTGGTGTTACTCCAAAGAAAATAGCGGATCACGTTTGAAATTATTTTCCTCATCCTCATGTGCTGGTGAGGGACCGTGGGAGATGTATCTGTCCCACTGCAACTGAGCCCCAGCTTTGGGGAATAAATGCATTTTACATCCCTGTGCTTTCACATAAGAGCCTCTGGTATTGTCCAAACCAGTGCAGAGAGTGAACAGGGGAAGGCAAAAGCAAGGGAAGGGATGAAAGGGAAAGGAACATGAAAAAACATTGATCTGATGTGCCTGTATTAAAACCCCCAACACCTAATAAATACACTGGTCAAATGTTGAGCTCAGACACACAAAGTCAGCTCTACAACCTTCATGGCTCACACTATTTAAAAACCCAAACATTTAGCTCAGACTGCTGAGCCTTATCTAACAAAACAATTTTCATTTTACAACGTTTTCTCAGGTTCTTCTGGAAGGTGGCAGCAACTTTATTTATCAAAAAACTGGGACAGCTCCCTTGAGCATAAAATAGTCCTATCATCTCCTGAAACTTCAGAATGTGCACAGAGTCTCTTGCATCTCTGCTGAGCTCAAAAGCCTGGCTGTCTGCACAGCTTGCTGAAGCCTTGGATCCCAAATTCCAGGCCAAAGAAAATTTTTACAGCTGAGTTGCATAATATCCTGACAAACTGTTTATAATGGAAGCACTGACAGATCCTTAACTGTGGTGTTACAAATTCCCATTTTCTCCTCAGTTCTGTTCAAATACTAATATGAATGAATGGGGAAGAGGGTGATGCAACAAAATGGAATAGAACTATATATTTTTTGGGGGGAGGGTGTTGGAGGGGGGTGGTTCATGAATATTTCTAAGGCAAAAAATCAATACACAGAAAAGTGAATCCAAATAAACTGCCTAAGATTTTGGATTGCAACTTAAAATACATACCATTTTTTTTTAAATAAGAAACAAAGCTGTTGTAACAGGAGTAATTTAAAGAAGAGAAAAACAGAAGGGAGTGGTTTATATGGAGCATGCCTTGCTGGGGAATTAATTTAACATAACGTTTTCATAAAAAAGACATTTCAAACCATAACAGCAGCTGCTAATACGGTTCATTTATCACATAAATGATGTCATCCAGTGGGTTATAAAAAAATCTTTCCAAGTAGCGACATCTTCCTCTCCCCCTCAGTCACTGCATCCAAAGCCCAGGGAAGCCAGAATTCCTTCAGCAGACTTCAAAGGCCTTGGAGCTCAGACCCAGTGTGAGCATAGCGTGATGTCCACAGAGGATAGCTGAGGTTTGGAGCAGCTTCAGCGTGGGGATGGAGTGCTCAGAGCCTTCCCCACCTCACACTGTCCCTCCACAGCTCCTCGTGCCTCCCTTGACAACCATCAAACAGCAAATCCACCTCCTCAAACCTGCCCTTCTCCCCGCACAGTCCCTCTTGGCTGCCACGTTGGTTCTCTTCAGCTGGCACTCACCTCCCACATCCGTCCTTTCCCTCTGGGACCTACAGTGGCCTTAGCTTGGCTGTCACCTCCCAGCCCTCAGCATTCCCACACCGGGATACAAACACAACCCCCTGACCTCAAAAACCTCATAGGAGAGCGGAAAATTCCCCATTTTTGACTTTGCCACCAAGCCTTGCCAAGCAGCCCAGGGCCATGACTTGCTCAAAGATGGGGTTTGATGGCCACAGAGTGGCCATGCAGCACATGCAGAGCTCACCCCTGCGTCCTCCCCTCCACACCTCACTTGCCCTCATGAGTTTGCCCCACATCTTCTCAAACCTCAAGGTCCTCAAGGCAGGTTCTCCCCTTGCTCCTCTTCATTTTAAGGGGCCACAAACACACGTGAGCAGGAGGGCACGCTCTCACCTTCCCTGGAGCACACATCGTCCCGTCCAGCGGAGGCCCCTTCTTGGTCTTGCAGAAATAGGGGTTGTCGGGGTGGCTGCACCACAGCTGCTTGCAGGGGTCGAACGTACGGAACTGGAGAGAAGGGAAACCAGAGTGGGTGATGCTTTGAGAGAGTTTCCAAGGGAAACAGCAACAGAGGCTGAGCATGAGGGGGCTTTGCTTTCCTAGGTGTGAAAAGGCAGCCCTCAGCACGGATTCCTGAGGATGTCTGTGGACTGAGAACATTGGAGCTCTCACACAGAGTCATGAGTGACTCTAAAGGGAGATCCCATGATGGAATAAATCAGGCAAAACCAGTTTGACACCAGTGACCAAAGGCTGACTGGACCAGAGGGAAACCAGTTTCCCCAGACAGCAGGACACACACTGCCTTTTCTTACAGCCTCTCCAAATGGTGCTGGTTCACTCAGCAAACAAAGCAAAAACTCCTTGAGCACCCGTGGGAGACAGAAATGAGCTGCTCAGGCTGCAGTTCAGGTAATCACCTTCTTAGGAGGAGGCAAATTTGAGATCAGACCCCTGATCCAAAGAATAAACTGGCATTTTACCTACCATGCAAGGGCCTCAATAGGAGAGGATGAGAATCAGCCAGCCCACAACATAATAAAACAGGATGGCTGGACATGCTTTCAGCTATTCTGAACAAAGACTAGAATGCCTCCATCTCCCAGGCTCTGAAGAAAGGGTGTAAGAAAAGATCCTCTTTGGCTGGGACATTCTTCTAAGCCAGCAACAGTGGGAATTGTGTCAAGGCACAATACTAGAGCTGATGCTCTAAGGGTTCTCATCCATTATCTGCTCAGCACACATATCCCTGCAGATGGGAATGAAAGCTGAAATGTTGTGTGTCAGCCCCTGCCACACCAGCTGAAAATATCTCTTTCCATTTAATATTTTGCCCAACTTGAGGACCTGGGGGTGGGAGGCCCAGCTCTGCTGCAGAAGACTCTGTTTTCTGAGGCAAATCCATTTGAGAATTGCACTAATCTTGTCTTGCTTTAAATTTAGACTTTGCCTCTTGTTTTCTTCATCCACAAGAGCCAACCATGTCATCAGGAGCCCTTGCAAGTTGCTTTACTCGCTGTCACGCATATTTTCTCTTGCTAGGTATCAAAATACATCACACTTTCCATAAAATTGGATCATAAAAGCATGCTGCCCCGTGCTAGCACTACAATATGTGCCAGAAAATCTATCTCCTGCACATCTGGGTGGGAGTTTTGCAGCAAAATAACCAGCTGCCAGCAAGAGGAGGCTCAATAATGCAGAAAGTTTGTTTGCTTGAAGTCTACAGATATTTATGAAATTACAGAACAATTATTCCTGTAACTCCAGTTTAGAAAAGAGACAAAACACACCACACAAGATATATTTAAAATAACACATTTGTCAACATTCAGCTGTTAATCCTTGCTTATAGCTGAGTGGGTAAGTCTTTCCCGGTGGGCTTCACTCCTCTGCCCCTTTTAGGGACATTTCAGAGACACTTAGAAGCCTCCTGGATGAGAAAGAGCAGGAGGCAAAGTTAAGTACTCACAGCTGTGCACATCATGTAGCCCAAACCGAAATCAAACCGGCACTGCTCATTCATGGAGTAGTGAATTCCTGGCAGCTGGGGAAGGGAAGGCCAGTCATGTTCGAAGGGATCATCACGCAGACAATCATAGGAACTGCAACAGGCAAAAAATGACAGTAACAGATGGGGCTCTGAGACTTGCACAGTGTTTGTGGTTTCACTGCCTTTTTGTTCCAAACAAAACAGAGCCTACAATTCCTCAGATGCTGGTCGTGAAGAGCAGCTAATATTGCAATTACACTCACATTTTATCATGTTGTATCCACCTTTAATGGAATCTATATATATTTTTTTCTGAAGCCCTTCCTTTGTAATTTCCATTTAGCTTGCAGGTAAATTCCTACCAGTCTCCAGGCTCCTTATGTGAAAGGAATCAAAGGAAGAATCCACAAGAGAGTAAGAGAAGAAAAGAAAGTTTAATTAATTTTCCATTTGTGGAATCTCTTGCTGCCTGCAACTGTCTTTCAAGTGAAGTTTCAAAAGCAGAGGCCAGGGTAGCCAGCCCAGGATAGCACTAAGGCTGCAGCTTCCCCATGACCTCCTTGAAAAGCAGCAACTCACTCCCAGACTAGGTTTCCTGTCTGTGTGATGAATGTGAAAGCCTCTCCTCTCCTCCTAAGGAATAAGGATAGCCTGTAATACATTAATTACATCTGAGCAAGTCACGTGGAGGACAGAGGACTGGTGCCAGTGTCACCAAATGGTTAACACAGGAAAAGCACTGGTTAATTCACAAGACCAGCACAGTCCACAGGATCTCTGAAATGTCTCTGAGTTATTTAACAGACATGAGGACACCATACACGAGTCTATCCTGGCAATCATTAAGGTTGCCTTGAAGACACCAATAGCTGAAAGCAGAATTTTGAGGTTAGATTTACTTCAAAGCAAACCATCATTTTGCTTTGTTAGAAGACATTTTAAAAATAGTTGTATTTAAAAGAATGTAAAGCAGCCCTCTAGGCCAGATGATTTTTATTTAATGGCTAAAGCTCTGGAGGATCTTGATAATTGAAACAATCACACTCCCCTCAAAATATTTTTATTCCTTATTGCCACACCTAAGGTATCTAAGATAATAAAAATATTGACAAAAAGACTGACTTAGGTTTGCTTCATGTATTTTGCTACATTGTTTTCCTACTAATTTCCAGGTTTTGCTCATTATCGTAGTAATTTCCCCGTATTTTTCTGTCCAACTTGCACATAAAAATGAGGGGAAGTGCTTGGGGTTTTTTTTCTGTAAGGAGCAAAACCATGGTCATAAACAACAGAGTTTGTGAGGGAACTCCAGCACAGGTCTAGTGCCCAAAGCATCAGGCCCAAAAGGAAGACAAAGGACAATGGATGAAGCTGTTTAAACAACTTTTTCATTTCTGGTACTTAAAGGAAAATTAACAACTGAAGAACTAATTGTAAACCCATGTTCTCTCTTTAGATATCTCTTAAAGCCAAGACAAACCCCGAGGACTTAAAGGGCAGATTTTCTTCTCTAGGCAACACCATCTTATCATTGACAGGTATCAGAAGCAACACATGGTCCTTGAGGACAAAAGGGGCATCTCTAAGACACACACCCTCCTGCTGGACAACCAAGGCTCTCCTGCAGCCAGAGGTCACAGGAGGGAGGAAAGTGAGCAATGAGATCCATAATAGTGCCTTCCCTTCAGCTCTAAGAGGAGAGTGTATACACTCCCCGTGTCCAGAAAATGAACAGATGCAAATGAAATGCAAATAATTTTAAATGCACTGAAATCGAACTCCTTGAGAACTTGAAATCAGTGGGAAAGAATCTCATTCCCAATAGGGCTGGTGGGGAGGGGGGCAGGATTCTGTGTTTGTGTAACTAACAAGAGGATAAAGCCCAAATGGTGGATGCAGAATTGTCCAGGCTTGTTCACCGAGCAGAGGGGGAGGCTGCTGGGCAGGTACTCACTGGAGGTAGCGGTTGAGCTCCTGCTGGCTGCAGCGGGACCAGTGGAAGCGGTGGAAGGCAGCCTGCACCAGCGGGGCCATGATGCTGCCCAGCCGCACCTCGTCCCCACATCGGTTCCCTTGGCCGTCGTGCTCCATGCCTAAACTGTCCCACACAGGAGAGACACAGCATGGTCACACCACAGGAGAGACACAGCAAGGTCACACCACAGGAGAGACACAGCACGGTCACACCACAGCTCAACTCGGGCTGCCCAAGAGCAGCCACCCCCCAAATGTCCCCGAGGTGCTGCAGTGGCACCATGAGCAAAGTCATGAGAAATAAGAGTCTGGATAATTCACACAGGGAAGCATTGGCCCTTGAGAGTACTTCCATGTCATTACTCTAATCCACTTTCAAAAAAAACCCTAAAAAATGCCTTTTCTGGGTTTCTGTGCACAGTTGAGAATTGCTACAGCTAAATGAATCCATTTTGGAATTATTGGGCTAGTCCACCCTCCAGCAGTACTAACAGGGATTTACTCATGCTCCAATCTGGAGCTATTCAGGAATTAATTTAATTTATAAAAGAAAAGTCACACCTTAGCTTAATTCAAAGTATTTTGCAACTGCAGACAAGTCCTTTTCTTGGAAAAAAAAAGACAGACACCACACTGGGAGCTCGTTCAGACAAGCTGCTGCTCCTGCCCAGGAGCAATCCCACATTGTCTAAATGTGAAACAGCCTGGAAAGTGCTGGGTGCTTTCTAGAAAACTTCCCCAAGTTACAGATATTTTAAGATTTCTTTTTGGATTTATTATGACTATGTTTTCTCCTTTCCTTTGCTGGGATTTTATATTACATTGTTGGACCAATATGGGCAATATCTGTCCATATTTAAACCAAATTAGCAGATCGTGGCTGAATGTGATTTGAGGGATTACAAACATTCTTCAGTGGTATCTCTTTTAAAGCTCCTGCTGTATTCTTTTTAATCCTAATTCAAAAGTTCTGGAATCAAATACCATCTGGGTATCAAATCTGTATCCCTGTCTAACGAAGATACATTTACAGTGACTTCAATAAATTTTGGCACTTTCTTGTTTAAAGCCCTTAATAACTCTGATACAAAAAGGAGAAAGGACCTGCAGGCTTTCTTAGGGAAAACAGAATAAATTGAAACTGCTCAGAAAAAGCCTTCTGGGAACTGTTGCTCTATCAAAGAGAAAATGGGAATTCAGTGGGTGTTCTCTGCAAACAGGGAAACCAAAATGATCTGAGAGAAACCAAAGCTCTGACAACTGCTGCCCAGTCACTGGCTCTAATGACATCAATAAGTAAAATGATTGCATTTTTAATATGAAATATATGGAACAGTTGTAACCACAGTGCCTGGCACCTCGCTTGAGCACAGCATTGCTTCCTTTATCAGCAGTAACATATACACACGATGTGCGTATTTGGTACGGATTGTTTGCAGGAATCATGTGTTCCACTGACTCAGTGAGTTCATATTTCATCATTATGAGCACTTTACGTTTCCACCAGGGGACTACAATACATCATTCAATCTACTCTCACAGCAGCCCTGGAAGATATTTTGGTAGCAGTTCTTTTTTCCATTTGAAAATCACAAAATATAAAGCTTACTTAAGATCATCAAGAAAGCTTAGCGAGAGCTGAGACCCGAAACCAGAGCTAACCCCAAACGTTATTTCTTAACATCAATTGCATCTTTCCAATGTCATCACTATTTGTCTGTACCAAAGACCTTTAAAGGTACAAAACAGATGTCCCCATTTCTACTTACACGTGTCCAGTTTCATGAGCCACCACAAAGGCAGATGAAAAACCATCCTCATGGTTGAGAGTGCAGCTTCGGACAGGGTGACACATCCCAGTGACCGGAGCGTAGCCTGGGAGGAACACCAGGTGTTTCAGAAAACAAACAAGGACAGAAAAGCAATGTGGTAGGAAGCTCTAGGGTGAACATCTGTCTTTTGTTGTGACACAAGTACAGTTGGAGAGGTCCTTTCAGCAGACCTCTGACCCCAAGCATTTAACAATGTGCTCCCTCATCTATGAAACAGATTAAACCAGCCTGTTGAACTAATTAAAACTTTCTGGCTCACCAAGAAAACTCTTGTCACCTCTAGGACCATCCTGAAATTGCTTTTTCCAAGTGCAGAGGACAAGAGGACTCCACATGCTGCTCAGGAGGAGCTCAGTGCAGCTCCAGCCCTCAGGGCAAAACCCCAATCCTGTGTTAACAGTAGATTTGGTCATCCCAAAAAGAATGGAAAAGCTCTGAGATTTCTCCCCTCTAGTGAAAAACCTGATCTCATGGGAGGCAGAATTCTGAATAAAAGGAATAAGTGGACAGCACTTGGCTCTGCCACTCCAGACCTCTCTGTAACAATTTCTTATCAATTTGCTGTAACACAGCAACAGCTTTGGAACTTTCTAAACACAAAATCTATTCTTTAATCTTTGGGCATTTTCAGGACCTTTTACATACAGATCCCATTTTCTTGGCTTCAATAAGAGCACTGCAATGATCAGGAAGAAAGGATTAAATAGTAAGTGAAGCAGTTACAACTGAAGCCAGCCCTATGCAGAGCTCCTGGGGAAACAAAATACCAACCAAAACTAAAAGATACACAATTAAACTCTGCATGACCAGCCTTGTTGGGTGATAAAATGCAAAGCAGAGCTGGATGCACATCTTACCCTGCATGCCCGATGGCCCGAAGTCCTGCCTGGTGAGGAAGATGGCATGGTCGTGGTACTCGGCGTGCCCCGTGTCGGGTTTCTGCTGCAGGTACGCCCAGCGACACACGTTCTCCAGGCTTTGGGAGGGGTTCCCGATCTCTATCAGACTCATAGACTGCACAAGCACGGGGAAAAAAGGCACCAAGAGTTATTTACTAAAAGCTTTGGCAGTTTTTTCTCCAACTTCTTCAGGCACTTGACTAAACATCCCATTTCCGTTACAAGTTTGTTTGTAATAAAGAGACGTTTACACTTCAGAAGCAAATTTTACTGAATCAAGAAAGCAAGAAAGTTTCTAAATTTTATGGTCATATTAAAGTGACTTCTTCATTTAATGAGCTATAAGATATAATAAAAGAAATAAAAAGATGTAACAGAAGAGAAATAAAAAGATGGGTATTTTAATGACAAAAATCCAACTACTACATTTGCCTTTTTTTTAATAGTACCTTTGTAAGAGTTCCAAGGTAATTCTACTTAATATTGTGCATTTCTAAGACTTTAGAAAGCTTATCGTATGTGGGATGCTATAAAGTGTATGACTAATTGACCCATCCCCAGCCTTCCAGGATTTTTAAGAACTACATATGTGAACCCTGGCTTTTCACTTGCAAAAATTATATTACCATGACAACACTGTAATCATAACACAAACCACTACAATGTAGATGCTATACTCTACTGCAAGCATTTGTCATTCCAAAATACTTAATGTAGAGCAAAAGTTAGCCTAGGCCAAAAATAAGAGAGAAGTAATATAATTCGTGTTTAAATACAGATGTATTTGACGTGTCCTCTAATTGAGTGCATGATGGAGTACACAGAATATTGACTAAATGAAAATGAAAATCCTCAAAGGGTTGTGGAAGAACAACTGGAATTGATAAAAGAAGTGTCTGCCAAACTGAGGTCTGATTCTGGCAAAACTAAGATATTAGAATTCTGCAAATGTTCAGAAAAACAAATTAATAAACCAAATAGAGGCTCACTTTGGATTCTAATACCACTGCGGAATGAAAAAGTTGTAATATAATCCTGCATTGGATCATACTGCTTCCAGCCATAATTCCCTTGGAAATTGAACTAATAACTGTATTTTAAATGGTGGGACAGTTGTGGTGCCTTTATTGCATCTTTGTATATTTATAAGAACAGACTTAAACAAACTTTGAGTCGTTATTACAGGATAAAATCCTGGCTCTTCAAGCAAAAATCCTAGTCAGTTAAACAGGGTTTGACCATTGCTGAGGTCTTTAATAACATCCATCAGTGGTAAACCAAAAACAAACCAGCAAACAAAACCAAAACCTATCTACATCATCTCCACTGCTCTCATTTCTCCAAAGCTGCACAAAAGAGATCAATCCCTTCCAGGAGCTCAGTGAGAAATCTGATTGCAAGACTCAAAAAGCAAAGAATGCCCTAAAATGAAGTTGAGAAGTCTCCAGCTGTGTACTGCTTGCTGAGAGTTCCTTAGCTCAAAATGACCTCCTCCTCTACCTTCTACCAAATGAAAATCATTGTAAGATGCATTGATCAGAAAACAAAATAAAAATACATGCTATCAACACATCCTTTGTTTAAGGGTACCCAATTATTTGCAAAGAAATCTCTGTCCAAATCACTGATTTTAGAGTTTGTCTTCAAGCAAATGAAAGGAGCACCAACTGGTTCATGTGGAGCATTATGGGGGTTTTCCATCCAACATGATAGGAAAAATGAAGAAAACCCCTTTGGCACTGGAGGGGAAGCTGAGAAAAAACAAGTCCATCAAATACGTTTCAGCTGACCCAATTTCTTTGCCAATGACACAATTTTAACCTCAGAAATGTGGTATATAAAACTGAGCCTTACTGCTCTTTAAGTTGGGAAACAAGGCAACAAATCAATAGGAAGTCAATTATTTTGAGCGTTCATGTGCTACAAATGTAAGTAGCGAGTTGAGGTTCTGTGTCAGTGAAGAGAACTCCCAACGAGAGGAGAAAAGCTCACTTCTACCTGCTGAGTACTCGAGTCATCTGGCCACTAATCCCTTGTCTTTCCCCACTGTAATGTGGCAGAATGAAAAGAGAAACCCACTTGATTCCTAGCAAATTTTCACCTTAACTCCCACTTTCTGCAATTTCTCAAGGGCTTTCAAATCAGAAAGGCTCCAACAGTCCTAACAGCAAATACTGCATGGCCAGGGAACCATCAGTGTGACAGTGAGTCAGTCTCACTGTGCTGATACCCTGGTCCCCTCCTGGCAGTGGGCTATGGGATGTCCAGGGAGGGGAATTAGGGATTCACAAGTATAATGTAGTGTTTCCCTCCAAATAACCTCCAAGGCTCCAGTTGTCTTTGGATCAGAGATTTCCTGAGTCTCTATATTGCATTTTTACCCACTTTCTCAGCTGCCTTGCCTTGACAAATGCTCCTGTCCTGCAAGAAAGGAGTTCAGGAAATCATAGGACCCAGCAGAGCTTGTTAGTAGACAGGGCAGATGTCATATGTTTTGGAAGGATGTTGTCCAACAAATTACTCGTGTAGAGATGTCAGATAACACTTGATAATATTTTCTGTTGGAAGTCAATGGGGAGCTTTCATCAGATTCAGGAAAGCCCAACCCTTGATTAAACCCACAAAGCAAAAGCAGAAAGAGGAAAAGGGATGAGCTGTGCACAGTATCAAGGACTGGAAGGTAAAATCCCCCCTTGTCCCTCTGCAGACAGAAGCAGTTTGGGGACCAGCAGGCTGCCCATGGAGAAGAGGTGAAGGTGTTACTGTTGGCCAGCAAAGGGTCTGCAGTGCCAGGAACACACAGGTCCTGCCTCTGGCTGGGAGCACAGACCTGGCTGGGAAGGACCTCTTTCCTAAGAGGACAGCAGGCCTGTGGAGAGCATTACTCAGCTGATCAGCAGGAAAACCGCCAGTGGAAAGAGAAACTTTCCTTCTCACAGCAAGAAAAGCAAAAAAATCTGTGAACTGCTGATGGAAACAGATGGAGATGTTGGCCAAGGAGCAGAAAGAGCTCAGCTGGGAGAACATCCCCCAGGCAAGGAGACACCACAGAGGGTTGTGAGGACACTCTGCCCTAGACAACTAGCAGAGGCCCTTTCTCTGAGAAACTCAACATCAACCAATGCCTTCCACTTTAATTTTTGATTCTGCCGTCAGTTCTTTCTCACTCCCTTCTTTTTTAGATGGAAGCAGAAGAATAAAACTGAACAAAAATAAAAGACAACTGAGCTGCAATTCCCACTCATACAAAGAGGCAAAGAAGGGCACTAAGAAAGGGCTGAGTGTCATTAGAGAGGTCTTTGAGCCTTCTTTGCCAGGTTAGTGTGATAGTTAGCTCTTGTATGAAGACACTGAAGAACGAGTCATTGATGAAGCTGACTGCAAGGTCCTTCAAATACTTGTGGGGATTGTTGGGCAAGTAAGAAATACGTCAGTTTTTTTTCTTTAACAATTTCAAAGCTACCTTAAAAGAAAACTAAAAATTTGGCCTATATCCTATCCAAACCTTTCAAAAATATTCAAGCTACCAGCCCACCTGAAAGACACACAGGTACCACACAGGAAATGGCAGCTCCCCTTAACCAAGCGTTTTATTTATCTGCCATTTGGCATCACTGGGTACAGCTTTGCAAGGGTGTTGATTAGCAGGTACTTGATGATAAGGACATAAGAAATTTAGGCTGGTCAGAAGCTTGGGACCTTTCCCAACTCATCCATTAGGTGGTGCTCCAAGAGTACCAACGGAGAAGCTTTTACAGCTCTTCAGTAGCTCCAGGAGGAGCAGAAATATGTTTTAATATGATAGGCTTCAAAGTATGGTAGCAAAAGTTGGACCATAGCAGTGCACACATTCGGGAAACAATTTAACATATGTCTTTCCCTTCTTGAATGTGTAAAGTCTCTGCAACACACACTGTTTACATTGCTTCTACTTGGCACTTCTAGTGCTCATTGGATATTGGATTAGATCTATATTCTTCTCTCATCCTGAACAAGACAAGCAAAAAAAACAAATAAGTACAATTACTGAGTGTCTATGGTAACTGAACTAACAAAAATAGCTCATTCAGCAAACTGTCATTTTGCATTGAAAGGATTTGTAAAGCTCTCTTATGGCAGCAGTTTGTAAACATTTTTCAGTCCCTAATTCTGTATAAATGTAAGCAGATCAGGAATACAAAGTACTGTTTATGCTATCAGCCAG
This sequence comes from Campylorhamphus procurvoides, assembly GCA_013396655.1. Taxonomy (NCBI): domain Eukaryota; kingdom Metazoa; phylum Chordata; class Aves; order Passeriformes; family Dendrocolaptidae; genus Campylorhamphus; species Campylorhamphus procurvoides. The sequence continues at coordinate 1,336,606 of WBMV01006429.1, forward strand.
CTCCACATTCTTCAAGGTCCCAACAAAACATACAGGGAAATCTTAAGCTATGAGTCTAAAACATAAATAATGGAATTCAACAATTCACCCAGATAAAAAACAGCAGGGACAATCACTCTTCTCTTTATCCCCTTCCTAAACACACACAAACAGTGCAAAAATATGAACAGCAGCCAAATCCTATATAATATGTGGGTTCTGGCCTCGCAACTCAGCCTGTGCAGAACTGGTTCCTGAAATTGGCCAAGTGTTGGGGTCAACAACTGCATCTTCAGACACACTTGTATGGCACACACTGCGGGATCAAGGCTTGATCCTGATGATTCCTTCAAGTCTTCTGCATCTACCAATGTCAGTGGAAAACTGAGATACTCAGCTCACATCAGTGACCTTCTGATACAAGGAGAGGCTGGAGAAGAGGAGGCTGAGGAAGCTCTCAATGTATATAGACACATATTAAGCAGGGAATAAAGATGACTAAGACTACGAGTCGTCTCAGTGGTATCCAGAGAAAGGACAAGAGGCAATGGGCAAGAAAAAGAGCCTCTAGAAGTGTTACTGTGGTTTTACCATAAAAGTGGCCAAACATTGGGAAGGGTTGCCCAGAGAAGTTATGGAATCTCTGGAAATATTCAAAACCCAGCTGGACAAGGTCCCAAACAAGCTGCTCCAGATGACCTTGCTTTGAGTAGAAGAGTTGGACTAGATGATGCCCAGAGATCCACTCCAAGCACCGCTGTTCTGTGACCCTATTGTGCAGCTAAGAACCTCCTTGCATTGCCAGGCACAAGTGCTCTCAGCCAGAGTCTTTGCACTTTCCTGGGAGAAGCAGAGCTAAGTGAAGGCACTCATCCCTTTCCCTCCAACCAGAGGCAAAACGTAAGGATGAACACCAGATTTGATGGGCAAACCTGGTTTGTTCTTCCAAGGCCTCCCACTGGGAAACGGAGAGAAGAAACTGACTCAAACTGAACCAGCACTTTCCATTCTGGATTAACCAAAAACATCTTCCTTGCTTGCATCAAGCTCGGACATGAAAAGGTCAGATGGCAGAGTTAAAGAGAGTATCATTCTATGAAAAGATCAAAGGTAAAACCTTGTCCCAAATGAAGGCAGCAGGAGCTCTGCTAATATCTCAGATGTACAGAATTGAAAAATCCTTCTTGGCTAACAGTCCTGTCCTGTGAGGTTTTAGGCATCCACTCTATAGTATCTTCTTCCTGACCTGCCATCTTAGAGCCATTTGGGTTTTCTTCCCTCCCCTGACCTTTTTGGAAGGCTCTCTGTCTCGGTGGCCAAGTTCCTCTTCCACTTTGACCAAGTTAACACACAGCCAGAGTCCAATCACTTATTCTGGGGCCAACAGTGGTTCAGAGCTTACATGGGTTTCTCTCCTTACTGGTTGTGCTTCCAGATGTGTCCAGAAGGATCCTTCAGCCTACCCCACGCTGCTCCAGTCTGAACACGTGTGCCTCCAGCTGTGCATGCTACTCCAAAGGAGAGTTCAGGGCTGTCCTGCACTGCCACATTCACATTTCCCAAGCAATAACCCTCCCAAATCAGCCTCCTCAGAGGTGGCCACGTTTATTGAAGCCCCTGTAGTTCCCACAAAGCTTCTTCTGAGTTCTCTCTCATTAATCACTGGATTAATTACACCCATCCCACTAATGTGTGTGCTTTCCTCTGTGCTGTGCAAGGGCAGCTCATCTGCACACAGAGTCACCATTGTCAGTGGACAGAGCGTGGGGCCGGAGCCAGGAATTTATGAGGTCTTATCCCCAGCCTGCCAGTGGCCTTCCGTGTGGCCCTGGAAAATAACACTTAGCATCTTTGTTTTTTTAGCTGTAAAATGGGAATAATAATCTTTATTCATCCACCTCAAAGAGGCGATGAGAGGGTTTTATGCAGTGCTCAGGATTTAAATGTTTCCAAACAAACTTTATAATAACCAGTCAGGGTTTTTAAATGCATCCTCAGCTCATCTCTTGCCACCTCCTCTGCACTTGGTGGTAGTGGTTGCTCTGCTTATTTCCCTGAGTATTCTAGAGCTAGCTGGATTACAGAGCCCTTACAACCAAAATAGGTCTAAGTGGAGTAATTTGCCCAAACATTGAATTATATTAATCTCAAATGTATCCACAGCTTCCAAAATTTGGAACCAATCTTCCTACTACTGAAGTCAAAAAGGCAGAAGCGAGCCAGCTCATCTTTTTCCCATTTGAAATAAAATGCACTGCATGTACCCTGTTTATTTACTTGCAGTATCCCATCCCACTGAAAGAGACTGTGACTTTGGGAGTCAATGTCAGGAAAACACAGAGATATCTGTGGTGGCTTCTGAAGCCACCATAGATACAGAGCAGCCTTTGCAGAGGACATTTTTCTGTCCTAATGATGGAATTGATAAATGAGAGGGCAGCAGCCAGGCACGGTTGAAGACATCACATCAGCCCCTCTGCTACATCATTTTTTGAAGTACTGAGAGAAAAGTGGGGAGTCAGGGAAGGCCTGGCAGCTCCTGCAACTCTCTGCCTGCTCCCCAAAGACACCACCCAGCCAGTGCCCAAGCCTGGGGCTCCTCGGCAGGGCTCGACCTGCCATACCCTCAAAGTCCAGAGGCAACAACTTACACAAAGGGCTAACTCAGCAAAACCATGTCAGATCTTTTGAATTTGCCCCTGAAGTCATTTCAGCATGTGATCACTGAGAAATATCTTCCATTTTTTTCATTTTACCAGGGCAATTAGTGCAATTCCTGAAATTATTAAAGCTTCTGAATGTACAGATGCCTGTGCTTGAGAACATTAAAAAATAAGTAGATTTGAAGAAGTGGAGTACCTTCAAGCAAGAACCAGTGAAAGGTTGGTTGCTACGCAACTCAAGTATTGTCCATATTATTCCTATCAACAGATGACATATTGTATAAAATAATATAATCCTCTAAAAACCCCACAATACAGTAGAAGGCTGCTCAGGGGTGGAGAATTGGCAATAGCTGAGAGTGCTGTCATAAAACTGACGTTGATGGCACATACTTCATCAATTACAGAGCCATAATGTAATTATTATGATTATTTAAATGGCACCCTTGATAATATATACAAATTGCCTGCAGTGAAGCACATGAATCTGAAGATATCAGCTCCATGCTTTCAAAAGAAATGCTTACTCTAACAAGACTGGGATATTTTCATATTGTGAAGCCAACCAGGCTGCTTCATTCATGCACTGCCTTAACTTGTACATGTGCCCTTCCTTTCATTATGTACTTTGAATATATATTCCTAAAAATTGTTAATGCTGGTGTGTGGGATAGTAAAGTGTTGAAGGCTTTGTTCTAATTCCTCAGAAAGTAAGAACTGTACACCTTTTCTCTCTGCTTTTCCACTACGAAATAATCCCAAACCTCTGAAGAGAAAACTCCTCACCTTCTACTCCCTGGTGCTAGTCCTCTGATCAGGAGCTTGGAAAAGATGAAGATAAAAGAATGTTCTTACAGAGCCATGGCATGCAGGTCCCCCAAACAAGGTAGAGGAACTCTGAAATGGTATCTTTTACATACTTTCTTACTTTCTTCAGAAAGCCATAAACTGCCTTTCATGTAAATAATCAGATACAGAAATGCCAAAAAAATGATCTTCGTGGCTATTTAGGGCAAGCTTGTAACAGTGGAATTGTTCCACCTTATGGCCTTCTGAAACCAGCAGGACAAGCCAGGAGATAAAACCTTGTCCACGGCAGATTATGGATTTAGAATCCCCAAGCAGATCACCCACAAGCAGATTGCTCAGTGCTACCTGCAACTGCTGCTTCAGTGATGTGGCCAAAGACCCACCAAGAAGTGGTGGCTTCTGCCCTCCATCCCACTCTCCCCTCTAAAGAAGATTGATATGAAATCGGTAACTTTCAAATTATAAATGGACAAGGCTTTGCTCTTCACAAGAAAGTAAAGATTCTTAAGGTGGAATGAAGACTGCTGTAGTTATTGTCTGCCATCAGGGAAATGGCAGAAGTTATCAGAGTTCAGACTGGGACAGATTTATAGAGCTAAAGATGGACACACATAACAGTTATGGAATATCCACGAACTAAGGACTGCAAAGAAGTGACCAGTCCATGTGCTAATCCTGCTGGCTCCCACCACTATTGCAGCCTCAGATTTCTGTGAGATTTATTAGTCAACATGCAATCCCTCAAATTGTTGTCATTACAGCAGCCACAAAGACATTTCAATTATTTTGTAATTCAGTGTTAACTACACACACCATGAACTTTCCATCACAAAATGGCAAATAGGACCTTTTTTACCTACTATTTTAGGACATACACTGGATTAATCTTATCCAAAACACATAACTACATCATCATCTGCATCGCTGCAGGAAAAGCAGAGATGAATTGCTGTGTTCAGATCTCAGATGGGGAAGCTCCAACGAAAAAATTCAACCCAAATCCAGCTAACCAGTCTCCAGCAGAGTCCAGACTAAACCTCAGAGCTCCCTCATTTGCACCAGGGAGGAAAACTCCCAGCTGATACCGAGCAGGGGAAACTGGTGAATGTCAGTGGAGCTTCCCCATTGACACCATCTGCACTGGCTTTTTGCTGCCAGCATTCCAACAACTCCCATGAACTTCCAGAGCCAAGTTCATGACATGGACAGGAAAATTCCAGCTATTCCAGCCACAGAAAGGTGCATCAGACTTCCCCACTCTGCCCTGAGCAGCTGGCCATGCTGCTGTGTTAGAGAGCACTAAAATCCTGTGTCCTTAACCAAAGCATTTATCAACATACTTGAAACACCCTGTTCCTGTTTCCATGGAATTCAATGTTGATTTAGCAATAATAGGGTACAGGTACTGAACAGATCAATACTTTGGAAATGCATTTAATGTTTTGCTCCTCTTTACCCAAGTTTTGCCCGTGGAGTAACCCCTTCCACAGGAACAGTGAGAGGAAGAGCACTTGATATTCTTCATTACAGACTTGATCTGCAGAGCTCTTGCCTTCTGGAGTCTCTTCCACAGAACTCCCATTTCACTTTAAGTACATGTGTAGTCCCACTGATAATAAGCACAAGTTAAATGAGTTCTTAGAAAGAGGCTGTAGCCCTCAGCATCTTGCAGAGCTGATCCTGTGTTTATTGTCACTTACAAACAGTTCTACCAGAACACCTTGTGTTTTCCTTAGGAACCAAAATGCTCTCTACGTTTTGTGGATTATTCCAAACAAATCTAAAAAGACAGACTGCCATAGCTAAACAGCAACTTGAAATGACACAGGGAAAACCCAGAAGAAACTGAAATTATTTAGAATGTGAAGTGCAAATTATAAACAAATACATACAAACATAAAAGTTCTTTATATTCATAGACAATATATGAACATATGACAAAATATAGTAAGGACAATATATGAATTAAAATACAAACCCAATACAGGTCACCATTAACTACACTGTTCATAAATGAATGGAGTTTACAGATATTGATATGCCCCATTTGAATTAACCTTTCCTTACCTTGCCGTAGCTCAGCAGGATTATCCTCACCAAGACAACGTTAATGTGGGCACCCAGGGACTCATCATGATAAATTTCATTAACCTGCAAAAGAGTTCAGCATTTAATGGTGGTCCTGGCAGCAAGTAACTATGAAAGCAGTGATACAGCAGTACCTTGTATGCTCTGCCATTACTCCAGAGACCACTTTGTGTTCATATATAAAACATGAAAAATCCCACTAATACAGAAGGGAATGTTTTCTATTCCAAACTCTATTGCAGCCTCCCAACAGGTCATAATTCAGGAAATCACTGAATAACAACACATAATCAGATACTTCAGATTAACAGGTATATAAGTGCCAGTCTACATGCACTTGGAGTTATTGTGGTGCACCTGAAGCATGACAGAATCCCAAATACCTTTCTCCTGGGCAGTACTACATGTGGGGAAGGGGACAGTGAGCAGAGGGACAGCACCTCTCTCCCAAGAGCCAGTGGCTGAATCAGCTCAGCTGCACCCTGTAACTCTTCCATCTGGGACCCATCACATCACGCTCTGCCAAGAGGATGTGCCTCCCTCACAAAGCTGGTGGGGCACAAGGGCTGGCTTTGTTGTGTGTCAAAACTCATCAGTGTTAAACTCTCCAAGCAGAACAAAAGCTACAAAATGCCAGCAAATTAAAATTGCCCTGTTATATATATATATATATACACGAGCTACATAACTAAACACGCACGTAGGGAAATCACCCCACGAACATGGAAAATAAAACTGTAAATATTTAGAGAATGAAATGTGGGTGAATAATGAGTACTGAGGAAACACTACTACAAGCAACCTTGTAGGCAAATATTAACTGTAACAGAGGCTGATTTAAGAATTCAGTGATGAAGACTGCATGAGACTCAGCCAAATGGCACGGGTTTAGCTTTACAAATTAGAAGAGGCAGATGAGATTCCCTGTAAGGCAAGTGCCTCTCCTAAAACCTCCTTCCCTTGGTAAAGGTTGCACCAAACTGGACTGCTTTGCTGGCTGGACCTAAATTTCATTATTCCTGCAAACTAGATTCATTACTCCAAGCTAATAAATAACTTTCAGAAAACCTTTCATTTGAAACACAGTAAATAATGTCCTGTTACTGTAATCAGCCCCAGTTTTAATGGCCCATCTTTTATCTCTGCAAAAATCATTAAAATTAAATACATCAGTGTAGGCTTTGCTAAGCAATCCCCACTGACATTTTAAAGCGAGTTTTAATTAATTTCATCAGCATTTTTTTGAAAGAAGAGCTTTATTTTATGCTTCGTAGACCTCCAAGTTTTCAGTACATGTGAGTGTCCTGTGCTGATGGAAGTGGAGTGGCTGAAGCACAGCTCCAGGAGCAGGTTCACACCCTCCAGGACACCTGCCCAGGCACCTGGGGAACGTGCTGGGGGATGCCTGGAATCCAGGAGTCTGACTGAGCAAGCAGATCCTTGGCTGGAAGATGAGGATGAGGAGCCCATGGCTATAACTGGCTTCAGGGGCTGCTGTTTTCATGGAGGTGTAGAAGTAGCTGATCTGTGCAGATCTGCTTTGCAAACAACCCCTCTAGAAATCAAATAATCTCTTTACACATCTAAATAAAGCTTTAGACTCATTTTATATTCTGATATTTTAAAAAAATCTCTTGTTTTTACTCTGAGGACCATTGCTGAACACAGATCATAAAGAGGTAAGACAAACACATTTTGCTTTACAGAAATTCTTTCACCCAGGAAAAAGGTCCCTGTGTGTTGTCAAGGGAGGCAGGGATATTAATTTGCTTCCCTCTTTGTGTGGTGAGAAGAGAGCACAGGCATCAAGGATATGAGACTGAAATAAGCTGTGAATTATCTATACATGAAATGAGTACTAAACCAAAGCTGCTGTGTAGAGAGGACAGTAAATACAGCATGTAAATAAGTATTTAATTAGTTCATAAAGCATAATCCAAATTGCTCTCTCTCTCTCTTAACCTAAGCCTCTTTTAACAATAGTTGAGTAACCAAACAACTGTATCGCTGTTCTGTGCCAAAGGGAAACTTGGCTTGAAACGCTGATGGAACAGAATTAAAACACTGCTTGACTGTTCATGCAAATGACATCTAACAAACAAACTGTGAATGAACAGAAAGGCACGAGCACTGTAAAAAGCTGCTCGGTTCTCTTGGGATCCCGGATTTTCTGCAAGAGAGTGGGCCAATTCAAAGCTCTGGGTCTTGGTTTCATTAACAAGGATGAGTCCAAGCTCTCCTCACACAGCATCTTTCTCTAAGTTAAACTGTGGCTTTGCTAGTAGAGCTCACTGCACACAGATAATATGCTGAATAGATGCTTTGCTTCTTGCCAGCATGGCCTAAATGGCACGTATTTGTTTCAGAATAAGTTTCAAACACAAGATCCAAGTAATTGGATCTTGTGCTCTCAAACATTCATAAAAAGTGCACACACTTTGCCTTCACAGTCAGATTCCCCAAATTCCCACCTGTTACTTCAACAGGAAAGCAGAGTCGAGCTAATGCAGTTCAATGTTCAGGGCAGAAAATGATCAACCAACCCATGGAATCAGAAAGATCCAGAGTTCACAGCAACTCACAACTCTGAAACTTATTGTTCCAAAGCAGAAATAACCAGACAATAGATAAGCATGTTCAGATGTTCGTGCAGTAACTACACAGAGGTGGGAAAACAAGTGCATAGTACTTTTACAGCACTTCAGTAGGACATCCTGCTCTCTATCAACAGAAGGAAAATCAGAGTTGATCTCCTGTGGTTCTTGGATCAGTAAGTCTAAAATTAAGCTGCTGCATAGGAAAAGAAAGTACATCCCAAAAATCACAGCTGCTGAACCGAAGGCAGAGAAGGCATTAAATCTTTTTAGATGTCCTACGGTGATTCAGCATTTATAGAGGGGATGAAGAAGGCTGGGTAAATCTCAAAGAATTCAAAGCACAGCCAAACACTGTAAAGAGACTTTCATCAAGCTATTGTAGTTCACTAACTATTTTGGGATAACTTTGGTTTCTTTTTCTGGGATATTTCAAAGGAAAACAGGCATTTCTATTTAAAGTTTCTGTTTAGAAATCAGGCTGGCACAGACTGGTGCTACATAAGAAAAACAAAGACTTTATTTACTTTTTTCATCTGTCCCTCCCTGCTAATTTTATAATTCTTCTGCCTTGAGCAAGTTTCAAGTCAGCACAGTAAGCACATAGAATACATCAAAAAACTGAAGGCAGGCTCAGAGCCTGTGAGGTGCCTCCTGCTTTGTAAAAGCAGCACTGGAAAGTTTTAGTACTGAGCAAAGCAGGCCCCAGTCCTAAAAGGAAATTTTGAAAGCTGCTGTAACACAAATAGTAATCCCCAGCCTGCAGCTCTGCAAGTCTTGGTGCAGAGCAGGTTACCTGCTGATAGGGCTGGCAGGGCTTTTAGGGGAAGTCAGGTGGTTCCCTGGGTCTCTAATTAAACCCATGAGCAATAGGAGAACAATCTGCATATTTTGGCAAGTCATTGGCAGACTCATTCATGCAGTTTGAAGGAGTTCCCAGCCTTGCAAGGTTTGTTGGTATGTGCTGGGCAAGAGGCAGCTCTCTCCAACACAACACAAACAGGGTTCCATCCCACTGAACCATAAATCATCGAGTTCATCCCCAGGCACACCCTCTGCAGCTCATGGACTGTGCCTTACGCTTGGGCAGCGCTGCCTCCTCAGGCTCCTGAGCACACACACAGCCTGGGAACATCTAATAGTTTCCACCTCAGGCCACCATCAATGTCAAACAGCTCTGACCCAGCAAGGGAAGCCATCAGAGGGCACATCTGACCATCTGGGGAGGGTACAAAACAAGATGCATCTGGCTTTGCAGCCACCAGAAGCTGCTGATCCATCTGGCCAGATTAGTGTGCTCTTTGATCACCCAGCATCCTTACACAACTGCTCTTGCAGAAACCACCGCTGGCTACGTGCTCTCGGGCAGAGCAGGGACCATGTGTGGATCCCTGCCAGGGCAATCCTGGAGGAGCTGGAGACCATCAGCTCCTTCCCCAAGGGATGGCAGAGCTCCTGGCAAGTCATTGTTAGAGCCCAGCCCGAGATGCAGCTCATTCATCAGATCATAATCATCTGCAGCAAAGCCTCGGTGCCTGGTGGGCATCCAGTGATTGTCTATTTCTGTAGGAAGCGTCTGCTTTGAATTACAGAATGGGAACCAGAAATGGCATGGGGGATACTGAGCACAAACTTCTGTAATCTGACCCTCCCAAAAGTGTTCCCCTCTCACTTTATGTTTCTGTGGTCCCACTTCAAACACCACTATCCTCTTCGATTTTCATCACCTCCTTTATGCTTTTGAAGATCCCAAAGTAGCATTGCTTACATTCCCAAAGCTTTATCTTAATGCCACAGGAATAGCATTACATCGATTCCTTGGGTGGATGTACTATGGTGACACAGAAAGTCATCAGGCAAAATCCAGGGTTCCCAGTCTCCCTTTCTAGTCCTTACAAGGCATTTCCTCAGAGAGGAACTCTTTTTTTTTGACTGAAATATTTGTTGAGCATCACAAGGAAAAAAGAATAATAAAGAAATAATAAAGAAAGCACACAACACACATCAAGCTTAAAGGTCAAACTGTGACCTCCGATTTGGAAAACATCTCTCATTCTGCTCAAACCCACAGCCAACAGGCAGTTTTAGAAGAGTTTGGCAATGTACATTGCAAAAAGGAGATAAGAATCTGGCATTTCCTATGCAAATATGAGCCCAAGTCCTGATTTACCTTCCCTGATGTGAGAGTCAGTAGATGTTACCGAGTCCAAGTTAGCTGCTCCTGATCAAAATGAAAAACATTCCCCTGAGCAGATGTGTTGGCAGGGCACTAGGTAGCTTCATGTTACAGGTCTCTATCTCATCTTCGACTGTAACATTGGCTTCAGAAAGGTCATAGACTTTGTTTTCTGACTTCATGACTAATTTATTTTCCTTAGTTCCTCCAGCAGCCTGTTGGAACTCCTCAGTTTTGCCAGAAACCACTGCTCTGAAAAACTGTTCTAAACACTGTAAATTACCTTTGCACCAAAAGACTCGGTATTTTTCTGAATTACTGTCTCAAGATCATGTTAATAAAATCAAACATAGCATAATTAAGTAGATTGATTTATTGTATTCCTACAAGGGATAGAGGTGTGGTGTGAATCCAATCAACATGGTGACCTCTTCAAACCTAAGTGGCTTGGTTCAGAAAAGCATCCAGAATTTGAAAGCTGATCCTAATTATCCACACCCCACCACAGAAACCACACTGTCACAACTCAAAAATCCCTGGCTGCAACCTTTGTGGCTAAAACTCAAGTTGGTATTTGGAGTAAAGGGGAAAAAAATCTCTTTTTTTACAGTGCCTACCACCCTCTACCTTGAGGATGGTACCAAAACCTGTGTGATGCTCTGTGCTACGGCCAACAGGGCAGCAAGGCACATTCCAGGTAATAATAATGAGCAATGCTCATCTAATTGACATTGGGAATAAGATCCCTGTGAAAATGAGCTCAATCTGGAAGAGTTCTGAGAGGGTCTTTCCTGTAGGAGCTCCTGAATGCCCAATCACAACTACAATTTCCACTGTAGGGCGGCAATCAAGATAATGAACAAAAATAGCCCCATGGGGCCTTTTCAGACACTGTTCACACCAGTCACAGCTACTGGTTTATAATGAACCACCTAAACGTGGAGTTAACTCACACACATATATTGAAACTTTCAAACAAGCTGTAATTCAGCTACTGACAGCTGAAGTCCCTCAGATGAATAGAGCTGGACTTACATTTGTTATTTGTGGAACTTCTTAGAGGTAGTTCAGCTTTAAAGTGAACATATTTAAATAAACTGATTTTAAATAATGAGCATTGGCGCGTGTGAATTATTTAATTTTCAAAAATCCACCCAAATTCGACATTACTGAACTATCCTTCCCATCTAAAAAAAAATGCTTTTTACTTTAAAAAGCATGAATCTGAAGCCAGGCTGCCCCATTATTTCAATGTATTCAATCATCACTTTCTTTTTAACAGCTTGAATTAGACATGCTTTCAGGTTTTTATCCAACTGTCAGTTAGAAACCGATGCCATTTCTGCCCTTTCCTCTCATTAGGGACTTGCTGTTCTGTACCTGCAAATCTTCATCCCTCATCAACCAGGGATATGCAAGCAGAAATCTCATCTATAATAGTAGTATCATGTACATCCTATTAAAGAGGACAGATAACACATTCAACAGCGCCTCAGGGCCACAATTTCAAAGACATATGTAGTGCTGAAAGATGCAGGTGAAAGACTCCAGGGACTTTCCAAAGCCCCCAGCTGCAAAACTCCCATTGATTTCAGTTGCTCAAATGAAAAGTTGTTTAATGTATTTGTTCTGGAGCTGAAGTTGCACATGAAGGCTGGGGGATGCACAATCCCACAGGCTAATTTTTAGAACTGGTTCTGACTAATTTCAAAAGCGGGTAAATGAATAAATACCCAGAGAAATCCAGCCCAGAGTGAGGCATAAATCCTTTTTAGGGTCTATCTCCCTTTGAAATAACAGCAGTTAGGCACTCACCTAGTTTGAGGAGATGGGGTTTAGTATCACAAATATTTTGGCCATATATCCATTACATGGATATATATAAATATTGCAATATCACATCTTTTACAGTAAGGGAATGCAAAGGAAATGAAAGATTTTTACCCCTGAAAATTGTCCAGAGATTGAAAAATACATATTGTAGGCAAATTCTTGTTAAAAACAGACAAGGATAGCAATTGCCAGCATTAGAAAAAGAGGAATTTGAGGAATATTGTGATGGAAGAAAGACAAAGGATATAAGAAGAAGCTAAAACAGGGGCCTGACTGGGAAAAAACCCCACAATTTGAAGAGCAGCATCAAAGCTGAAGACTTGAAGTCAAGACAGATGAAGTCAATACACTCAAAACCATCTGCAACTGAGCTTATTTAATGAGACTTTGCTGTTTGGAATGGCCAAAGTATTGCAAGATCATACATTCTACCTCTGACTCTTCAGGAAGTTTTGAAGATACCCAGCCTGGATGTGACTCTGAACACAGGACTGTGGCAGCTGAAATATTCACACTGGCCAATACTGCAGGCCCAGCCAGGCGAGGGAGGGAGGGTCAGGTCTGCTGCTCTTCCATAGCTGGCAGCAAACATCCTGATAATCCTGGAAACTGTTTTTAAGAGGGTTATGAAATGATCAGAGAATTTCAGCACTAGGGCTGGCTATCAACAACACCACCTTAGAATCACAGAACAGTTTAGGTTGGAAAAGACCTCTAATATCATCAGGTCCAACCATCAGCCCAGCACTGCCAAGGCCACTGCTAAACCATGTCCCCAAGCACCACCATCCACACATCATCTAAACCCCTCCAGGTCATTGATAAAGATATTGAACAGTGTTGGCCCCAGCACTGAGCCCTGGGGAACACCCTTTCTGACTGGTCACCAGCTGGACTTAGTTCCATAGACCACCACTCTTTGGACTTGACCATCCAGACAGTTTTTTCACCCTGTGATCAGTGCACCCATCCAAGCCATTTAGCTCAATGACATCCCTTCAGCACCTTGCTCCTCTTCACAAAACATCCTGCAGTGAAATCCTTTTGTTTCCCAAGGAACAAGATAATTCTCCAATGCCACTTCTAGCCTTGTACTTTTTTAATAATTCCCAAACACTTGTACAACCAGATAAAGTCCTTGGGGTTTTGAGACGCCTTCTTGCTGAAATTGAATTACCTTCCATGTTCTTGAGTAACTACAGAGCCCCAAGTTCCCACCCAAATCTCTCTCCTCCGTGGCAATGCTCCTGCGTGCTATAAATACAAAGTTAATTTGTGCAATGTGTGGGCTCACGCTTGGAAGTGCAGAGGACTGTGCAGGCTAATACCCTCCCCAGGAAAAAACACAGCGTGACGTGCCACTGGAAACGCTGCAAGCCAGAGGCAGCTGAGGCTCTCCAAAGAGAAAACAGGGGGATGTTTTCCAAAGGTGGACTGAATGCCCCGTGGGTTCTGAGCAGAGAAAAGAGAGGGGGTCAAGAGAAATTAGAGGTTTTGTAGGAGGGAATGAGCAGAGGATGCAAATGGGGTGGCACGAGGCTGAGCTCGCTGCAGTGGAACGGCTGGCGAGCAGTCAGGAGATACGTGGCTGAAGCCCAACGTGTTAAAAAATGTTCTGGCGTCTATCACCATTTGTTTGGGAATGACTTCATTTCAAACTTCGGGATAAATATTAGCACAGCTATTCAAGATAGCCAGGACACCCAGCCCCTGGGTTTTTTTCTCACTTCGTGGCTTTTGGGTGTGGGCTGTAACACATCACTTAAGCAGCACAAAGCAGATTTTACAGTCGTTGCGCTGGGCTTGAAAAGAAAAATAAATTGTTTTGATTGGGTTGGCGGTAGGGTTCCACCCAACATCCCTGGGAAAAGTTAGTTAAGGACAACTGCTCGTGCCATCACACACAAGGAAATAAGCAAAGTGGGGAGAAGCAGCTGTGCTGGGAGTTGCTTCTGGGACAGTGATATCATGTCCCAGGAGGAGAGGATTCACCTGGGATTTATTTCATTTCTGGCACCTCAGAAATTCAACCGTTTGATCACCCTCTTATCTCCAGGAAACACTTTCGCTATTATTTTATTCAGTTACCACGCACTCTTGATTTTATGCTTACTACCTTGTTACTGTACAAAGCTAATTGATTCTACACTTAATGCCTTGTTACTGCAGGAAGCTAATTGATTGCGTCCTAAAATCAGCAAGGTACACACAATCTGATGGTTATGGGAGGATCTTCCACAGATTTAAAAATAGAGCTGGAATTTTTTGTAGCTGCCTCTTCTTCTTGACTTTGGACCTACACATTTCATTAGAAACACAACACTAGTCCCCAGCACCACCTGGAATCTGCAGGAACAAACCCCTCTGGAGCTGGAAATAGAATTGGTTACCATCACCCATCCCTCTGCTAAAACACAGACTCCAGAAACCAGCTGAGATTTGAAGGAGGAAAGAACAGGACAGCACTGATGAGTGCCAAAGACTATCCACAGCCTCCCCAAGAGGCCTTGGGGGATTTCAAGCAGCTCCTCGAATTTGGGCACAAGGCATGGGACACATCCTCAGTCCCCAAAAGACACGATTCCACCTCGGAGCTCCCAACAGAACAATTGCTGCCTATGCCAAGGGCTGCCATGCCCTGTGGCTGCAGTTACACAGGCTGCACTCTCCAAACCACTTGCAGAGACAGCATGCTTCAGAGTTGTTATTTCTTGCAATTTGTGTGTCGGATGGTTTACTAAAATTAGGGAAAAGTATATTCCAGAGCTGGAACATTTATGGCTGCTTTACCGTTACTGTATATTTTAATTCTTAAAAATAGATTTAAGTGACATGATAAGTAAAGAGTCATGTTTAATCTATTTTGGCCTGTTTGCCACATTTCTGGTTTGGCCTGTTTGGCTTGTTAATTTAGAGATGCATAAAACCATCTGTTTCACTGTAGACTTTGTTTTAAGCCTCAGAGGAAACAAACCACACAAATACATGAAATTCACTATGTAATTTCTGTTAGAATGCATGTATTTACAGCCATCAGAGCAGACACCAAGGACCCCATAACTCTAATGTTAATGCAGCTTTTTAACTATTTACAATGCTGTTATAAAAAGTCAGTGCAACTGAATTTATATCACTCAAGGGATTTTCTTAAATTGTATTCCACCTCTCATTTAAAGTGAAAAACAGTGATATTCTGCACATTGCTAAAAGAGTGTAATAAAGAACGGATAAAAACAAGCTTCATAATTAAAAAAATATATCTTGGAAAAAACTGCATCCCAGGCAAATGTACCTAATAGCCTGGATTTCTGTCTCTGTGGTCTGTAAAGCCAAAGGAGCCACCTACAAGCTCATCCCCTTGACACCACTGCAGACTTGAGCAGTCAGACTCCATTTGTCAAAAACAGAGCAGACCTACAATTTTTTACTCTAAACTATTTCACTAAGAACACACACTCACTGAACCTAAAGCTTTTTTCAGAAGTGTTCTTTGCTGAGAAAAAGACTCCTGTTCCAGATGAGAAGGAAGAAAGCCATCCCCAAATGAGTTGCCCCTGAAGGAGGCTACCACTCACTTTTATTCTGGGGGCAGAAGAATAAAATATATTTTGATTTTGATCTGTAATAGGGATGATTTTTCAAGACTTGATTCTTTTCCCATAGAACAGTGTCCTTGCTCACTGTCTGGGGTACTAGAGGGCTGCTGTGTCTGCTGCACTGATATTTAGAAATAAAAAGTGATTCTTTCAAATATAATATTCCCCAGTGTATCCTTTCATCACTACTACACTATATAGTCTGTTGCACAGACTATGGTTCTGAAGATTAAATATTTAACTAAGGAAACCTAAAGATGTCAGGCATGGAGTAAATACTAAATCAATTTAAGAAGGTTCAGTGTTACTCTGATAACATTTTACTGCAGGGAGAACAAGAAGCAGGGAGGTGCCCTGGGACCTAAAGTGGCTGTTGAGGAATCAAAGAATTTATCTTAGTACTTTTCAAAATGTAAAAGACTCAAGAGAACCTTGTTTGAAGACAGTTCTCCAAACCATGTTTCTCAGCAGGGAGCTCAGGTTAAGGGAATATACAGCTGAAACATAATGACTTCCAAAACCTGAGCCCCTGACCCTGTGCCCCCCACCCACCCACCAAAGCACATAACCAGGACTTTGAATATTTTAACAGCTTCACACCCAGCCTCTTTCTTGGTCCCTTTTTCTTTTTTCCCTTCTCCCCTTTTGGACTTGCTCAAAGTGGCCTGGATTTCCCTCCTGGAGTTATTTTATCTACTGCCACAAGAAAAATTTGTTATGTCTTCTTCAAATGGCCAACCCAACCTACATTCCCAGCCCTTCCAGCGCCTTCCCACAGGGCAGTTCGTGGGGCTGTACTCACAATATTCATCAAGGTCAGCAGGTACTTCTGGACATGTTCCTTCCCATGGAACTGAACAACCGAGTCATCAACCCCCAGAAGGACCTCGATGTTGTAATCATCCTCTGTCGCGTGCCTTCGATGGCGCTGCCTCGACCTGTGCACCTGCTCTTCAACAAGGCTCAACGCACTGTCCAGATTATCCAAATTAGTGAGGTTAGCAGCTGAAATCAAACAGACAGACAAGTCATCAACCCAGAGAGGTTCAGGCTCAGGTTTCAGCTAAGTTGGTATAAACTCGAAGTAGCAGCATTCGTTCTGTTCTGCATGTTATGTAACAGCATTGGTTTCATTTAATGTCAATTAAAAGTGGCCTAAATGAGAGGGAAACACGATCCCAAATGTTTTTACTTTGCAGAGTAAAAGCAGTGCTTTCTACAAAGTAACACTGCATAACAAATACAAGGCCAAAAGGGCAGCAAGTCATGCCAGTGTCTTGATGAGAAGAATAGAACTGTTTGCAGTAAAATCCTTGTTGCTTAAAAGTACTTCTAACAAAAATATGCTGTTCAGGGGTCTTGTGCTACCCAGGGTAGCCTTCATTTCAGAACAATTAAAGACACACACTACTTCAAAATCTGATCCTGCTGCCCGCAGACTCCTATTTCAAGGAAAGTGCAGTTGCCAATATAGTATTTTTCTATGCAGGTAGTGACAAACCAGCTCCCCCAGCTTCAACCCATGAGCTCCTTCCCAAGATGAACACGTGCAATCCAACAGCAGTGACATGGATCTTACACATCATTACAGATCAGTACATTTTAGAGATGAGATTAATTAATGTATAGCTCTGTTCACATTTTTTTTAACAGCTTTTCATCCTTCCTTCCAAATTTGCCGTGTCACTTTGCATTATTGTGTGTCAAAGACCAACCCATGAGGCACAACAGTAGCTACTTCATTACTAACAATTTCTAACAGTCTCTGTGATATGAAATGCACGTCCTCTGACAGGATGGGACATGGTTATTGTGGCATCTACCTATTAAAAATTAACATGAAAACATGGAATCTTGACATTTTACCCTAGAGAATAACAACGATTAACATTAATATGATTATTATCATTTGCATTACAAGAGCCCTGGAAGCTCCACGAAGAACCTCTTGATTTTAACAAATGTCAGGGAAGACTCGCTCAGAGAGGTGAGGAAAGGCAGTGAGAGGGCTGTGGGTTGAGTAAAGACTCCCAGTGCCTCATGCACAGAAATACAGTGGGAAGGAAAGAGAGGAAGCCAAAGCCATCACCTTCAAACCAGAAAGAAGAAACAACCCTTGGAAATGTTATGAAAGCGGATTCTCCACCTTCATTTATAGAAGTTTTCACATCAAAACCGGCTGCTTGGGAGGGGACGAATGAGTCACCAACTCACTGGGCTCGTTACAAGAACATCTGCGCTCCTGCCTCAAGTCCTGCTGTGTCAGCAGGTCCTGGGCCACGTGCAGCCTGAGCAGAGCCCCCCCAGCTCCCCACTGGGGTGACAACACCGTGCCCACCTGCACAGCCTCCGGCTGCCAGGGAGGACACACACCAGGCAGTGTTCCTTTCTGCCCGAGCCTCGGTGCCTTGAGCGGTGAGCAGCTTGTCTCTGTGCCACCAGGACAGACCTCCAGCCAAAGGACAGTCCTTGAAAGACTCAGCTTCTTATCATTGCTCCACCAAGCACCAGGGACACACTTGCCCTGAGACTCACAGCTGCAGTTGCAGGGCTTCCTTCACTCACTGGACAGAGAGAAGGTCCCACATGGTGGTCCTACATCCCCACGGAGCCACAGTGTCCTTCTCATGGAACAGCAGCATCTAATGCAGCTAATAAGCATAACCACCCCATTCTCAAGGCTCGCAGCAGCTTCTGCTCCTGGAGCCACAACTCTTTAAAATGAGTCTGGTCAGAATCTGTGATTCAGCATGAAAATTCACCCTTCCCACTGAGCCCAGCTGTCACTCCCAGGTGCACCGTGGAGGGTGAATGGGTCTGGCCTGGCAGCAATGGAGACAGCTCTTTATCAGGGCTCCAAACCTGCCAAGCAGCCAAATCCAGCCCTGCCCCTTGGTTTGCTTCACCAGGAAAACTTCAGGGTTAAAACTTCCTTGCTAGTGCCCAGAAGTAATGACCCAGCTGTCACAGTGGGCTCAGGGGACACGCTGTGGGACTGTGGGGCAATCATATATTCATGATCTGAAAGGCAAATCACAGTTACTGTAAAATATGACTATAAATCTTAAAAACTCTCTAAAAAAGAAAGTCTGTGCTGGCAGGGGCTGCAGGTCATGTCCTCACTCTGCTGCTCACAAAAAGCTACAGCAATCAGCAGCAAGGCCAAAGCTTTCAGAGCTGGGCAGGGGGCAGAACCTGAGCCCTGCACTGAGACTGCAGACAGGCAGCTCTTATTTGGGTGGGTGGTTGGCTGTCAAGGTGTCTTGAGGTCCTGTACTTTCATCCCTTTCCCTTATGTGTCAAAGTCAAACTAACTCCAAGTGCAGTATCTTTATTCCTGCTGTGAGTAAATCAGCCAGAGGCAAAATGTGATCCTACCATCCTGCAGAGAAAACTGCCTGTCCTCCCTCTTTGCTCCTCACTTCATCACTGTCACACTACAGCCCTCACAGTCCTGCCAACTCCTGAGCAAAGTTACCAGGAGGTTCCCTGGAAGTCATCTCACTGCCAGTAGGTGCCAACCAACTACTTTAAATTTTCTTTGGAGCATAAAAATTCCCCACAGGCACAGTTCCCTTCACCCTTCAAGTGCTTCCCTCTCAAGACAACATGCTCAGTGGTTACTGGTACCCCTGAGGCACCCACACGATGTGCTGCCCAGCAGAGAGAAAGCCACACTGACTCCAGCTGGCACTGGAACCATCCCAAGACCAGCAAAACATTTCCAACAGTAGCTTCAAGACTTCTGCTTCACATCCCAACTTCCCACCCAGTGCCCTTGGCCAGAGGCTCTCCTGGGACAGCAGGGATGCCTCCACACACGCCTGACCACGTACCCCACAGAGCCCTCCTCCAGTGCTGCTCTTCTGCCCCTCAGTCTCTTGGATGATGAATTGCTGGATCATGCTGTGTTATTCCCATGTTGGATTGGCTCCTAAATGACAGCTCCATCCAAATGAAAATAACACACGTATTTTTCCAAGGAGGAAAGGGAAAACAAAGTTGCATCTGTAGTAAATGAGAAATTTGTGGTGTTTTGGCATCTCAACTTTCCTTAGTTAACATCAGGAACTTTGCTGCATCATTGTGCTCTGAACAATATGCTAGAAAAGCTCAAGAGAAAAACTCAACCAAATAAGACACCAAATTCCTCCTTCATATTTTCCATACTATCTTCTGATCACCCCCCCACGGTGCACAAAAGTCATCTCAAACTGCGCTCTCTTTTACTAAATCATCCCAAGACCTCTCCATCAGCTATTAATTTTCAGCAACTTTTGCCAAATCAGCCACTAATTATTGGTGCCAACTTTGTTCTCCATCTCCCAAGAGCAGACACTTGGCATTTGGAAGACTTAACAATAGCCTGTGTTGAAACCTTGCTCCTGCGAGGAAAAAATCACATTTGTGAAAATTAACCATTGAGCGACAAGAGTCTATTTTTCTCTTGTGCTACTCATGCAGAATAAATCAAAGGACAGCAGCACTCCACCTGTTCACCCAAAAATCCCCTAAAACCCCTCTTTTTCTCTGAAGCCACCTAAAAACTCAGTGATATTTCAGTGATCTTCTAACACCGCAGACCATCTTCCAGTGAAGGAATAAAATGCTCAAATTGCCAATTAGTTTTGCCTTTGAGGGTCTTCAGAAGAAATCCCCATCTGCAAGAGTTTGGGATGACACCACCTTATTTTCTGGGAGATTTTTGCCTTGCTCATTAATGTTTGATATCATGTGCTTTATGGAAACCTAATTACATGACATCTCCTGATTCCGCCTTACCCATCGTGGCAGGCAAAGCTCAAAGAGATGCTCTGAGTTACTGAAGCATGAACACACTGCCTGCCATGAAAACTGCCTCTCCCTGTGTTTTCTGTCACTCCCTTTAGGACATCCAACAAACCCACAGTTGCTGGCTCATGGTCTTGTTTTGGTTTTTTGCATGACCCCTTTCAGAAAGGCTCAGGGAAATACAGCTGCACCTACAGCCCTTCAAGGGGCCCTTATGAAACCACTGCACTGTTAACAATCCCAGATTTAAGGTTCCCCAGTCTCACAGCAGCAATATTGTCCTAATAAAGCAGTTTCTAATTTTTACCTCCTCTTTCTGATAGGGAAAAGGGAACTTGCTGACAAGCCCAGGGCAGAGCCTGGGACGGGCAGCTGGGAGGCTGAACTGCATGTCATGTTCACAGCTGTCATCTGGGGCTTGTCAGCACAGCAACGAGCTGGAATTTCTTTTCAAACCTGAGTGTGCAGCATTCAGATCAGCCAACCACCATTTAAATGCAGCTGGTTTGCTTTGGTGGACACTTCATCTGTCAGAGTGGGAGCAGACAGACACCTGAGCCGACTGCTGAGCACCTTCTCTGCAGCCACACGAGGATCAGCACTTTTAGTGCTGATCTCCATTCCTGTGACACTCTCCTGAAGGGACTCCCAGCTTCCCATTGCTTGCTGCAATCCACCAGCTTTGTTTTGTGCTTGTTTTTTACTTTTCACCCCCGTGACTCAGACTGAGCACCAGTGAAGGCCAGCTGATGGCAAATATATCTGGATGGAACAGAACCAAAGGGTACCCAGCCCTGCTCAGCTGCCCCACAGCTGGTGGCAGTGCCACTCCAAACCTGGGACTACGACCCCAGCTTAGGCATGATGCCATCCACCCCTTGGTGCTGCAAACATGGGAGGAGAGCTGGCTGTGTGGGAGGGAGGCAGGAGGAGGAAGGGTGGACTTGCTTTAGCTCTCATCTTCCCGCTGCTCGAACACATCTGCACCTCTGCAAAAGTACCAACCACCCTCAGCAGCCTGACAGAGAACTGCTCTTCTGGCAATTGCACCTTAAATCACAAAGTCACGTTTCTGCAAGGCTCCCTGCCACTGTTGTGTCTGTCCTCTGCGATCAACAGACTCCCTAATTAGCCCCCAATTAGCCTTTTCTTGTGTTCTACCAAGATCCTCATTTGTCCTCCATGGTAAATTGAAGCCCAACCCATGGAGATTGTAGTCAACAATTAACAGTCATCAAATCTTGGGGTTTAACCCCTAGTGATTTTTTTCTCCATTTTTTTAAGTTCCTCAATTTAGGGTTTTGTTTTTCACTCCAGTTGCACACAATTGTGATGTGTTTTGTTCATTTGCTAATCAATAGTTTCTCTAATATTTTAATTTCCTTAAAAACTTATTTCTGCTGGTTTTACAGTCCTGTTCACCTCCCTCTTTGCTTTCTGTTTTGTTTCCCACATGTCCTCTACTTGTCTTTCTTCTCCCCCTTAACCATCCTGCTCAGCTACATTGGTCTTTCATAATTTATAAATCCCTTTCCCATACTACAGTCTGCATTTGGACCCTTCTGCTATAGATCACTCCTAAGAAAACTGGGTAAAGCCAGCAAGGAATTAAAATGGGAGAGAGCTCCTGTGAGGTGAAAGCAAATGAAAGACAGTCTAAACAAGAGGAGCAAATCCCACACAGTGCCCTGGGTACATGACACAAAGATAGCCCTGTTTGAAAGGCATCCCCAGGACAACACTGTCTCAATGTAATTTTAACTCAGAGCTCAATTTTTATGGAATTGTTGTGATTTCCAGAATCACAGGTTAATATAGTGGCTGCCACTTGGTAAATCCTTAACCAAGAGCTATTCTTGCAGCAGAACTCCCTTGGGGGGGTGTGATCAAATCCTTCCTCTTCCACTTTTTTACATAAACCAAAAGTAAGACTACACCACTAGACCAAAGACCAGGCATCCTCACCAAGGTTACAAATCCCTGTCCTGCCTTTATCTGCAAAGCAGCAGGTCATTTAAAAGGAAACTTCTGGGCTGCAAGCCTTGCTAACCATATGCTCTCATTACAAGCTCCCTGCCTCTGAGTTTATGGGAGTGAGGTTTCTAGTCAAATCCCATTTTAACACAGCCTGCTCCCCCTTCCCTCTGGCCAGGGGAAGGTTGCCACAGGTGTTGGGGTGAGTTGGGCTGGGCTCTCAAAGTAGGTGTCAGACTCCAGCTGTTTGAAGGGCAACAGAAGGGCCAGCTGAACTCCCACTGGAATGATCCAGTCCTGGCATTTGAAATCAGGAGTTCAAAGTATTTAACAGTATTTCATATATTGTATATTTGGGCCTTTACAGAGTAATTCTTGTAAACTTCTTGGGGCAGAACAACTCCCTCATTTTGCAGAGTGAAAGCACGTTTTTGCAAACATACAGACAAAAGCAACATTCCTTTTTTTCCTTCTCACCCATGCAACAGAACAGTGACTTTGAATCTCAGGACATGCTCAAGTACCTGCCTGGGTCATGAAGTAACAGAATGGTTTAGGTTGAAAGGGACCTTAAAAGTCATCTTGTTCCACCTCCCTGACATGGGCAGGAAAACCCTTCATTATTCCAGGTTGCTCCAAGCCCTGTCCAACCTGCCCTTGGACACTTCCAGGGATCCAGGGGCAGCCCCAGCTTCTCTGCCCAACCTGTGCCAGGGGCTCCCCACCCTCCCAGGGAAGAATTGTCCTAATGTGCAATGAAAATCTAGATCAGAGAATCAGAGTTACAAAGAATAGCGAAGCTGAAAACTACTGAACTGACGAAATAGAGAACTTCCAAACCTGGAAAATAGAAAAAAAATAGGCTTTCCCAAAGGATAAACCAATTAGCACAGTGACAATGGCCAGGTGGATGCAGTGGCAAATGGCCAGGCCAGAGGCACTAAGAATAACCACAGTCAGATGTTGCCAGGGAGATCTTTTCTGGCAAGTCATAACAAGGGAAAAAGTATTACAATACCAAAATGAAAAGTTGAAAACTAAATTGATCTCATCAGGGCCAGAGTCACACAAAGAACAACACAAAGATGGGAGATAATTGCATTGTTAAAAGATTAAGTGAGAGAGAGGTAAAAGAATATCCTAGGCTAAACCATTTTTTTTTAATGGTGAGACATATTGTGTTAAAATTTTAACTTTTATATTACAACATAATAGTCAAAAAGAGGAAATGAAAGAAACAGCAAACCAGTCAGGCAAACCAGTCTGTGTGACCTGATTGAAAGAGAGCTCTCTGAGAACTGATCACAAACTTTTTCCAACAGCAGAACTTATCCTTTGGAAAAATTTCAGCTATCAACCTTATTAATGCAAACACAGGTTTCACAATTTAGCACCAAATAACACATAAGCGAGGTGTTCCCAACTCAGTGCTCAAAAAGGGGCAAAAAAAATCTACTCTAGAAAATTAATTTATGGCCAAACTTCTAAGTTTCACCGACTTAATTGATTGCATCTGGGAAATGCTATCTTGCAAATATTTTGGCAAGTCATTTTAAACTGGCCTGTATTGCAGAACCTGTGACTTGCAAAACAAGGTGCCTGATTTGGCACATCCCACTCATTCCAAGAGCCCACAGCTGGCCCAGGGAAAGGGCTCCATATCCCTGGAAAGTCCCTGAGCACGGCAGGCTTTGCTGTGCAGGGCTACAAAGGGAGCTCTCAACTCATTTGCAGCTAATGCATAATTAATTAAACTGCAGGGTTCAGCCACATCTCCACGCAGGCGCTGGGCAAGGAGCCAGAGCTCCTCGAAGCCCTGGAGATCCCACCTAAAATCCCCCAGGCAAAGGATCCAGAGCTGACCCACAACTTACTTTTGCCAACCAGGCTTTACCCAAGTGTTTATGGGCTATTTGAGCCCAACTCTGCCACCGAGATACTCAAACGTGCTATACATATTCCAGGCATGATTAGATTACAGCAAATTAGCAAATTAAGTAAGATGCTGAGCTGACCCCCTGGCTTTGTAAGTGACACGTCTAACAATGCCACTTGCATTTTTAACAGAATGAAATGCCAAACCAGGATACAGGACCTGAATAACAACAGATTACAGGGGATGGCAGCTTTCTTTCCATAAGCCAACTATTCTGCAAGAAGGGGAAATAAAATTTGATTACAGTTTAACACATTAACATTAGAAACATACAGGTAAAATAAAAATTTAAAAAGTCAAATTCCAGCTAGGGCAGGGGGCTGAAAGGATGGAGAAAACACAAAGAAATACATAAAATAACCATACATCATTGGAAATATTACTGGAAAAAAACGATGGCTGAAGCAAATAGGCATCTTTCCAATGCTTTTTAGCCATAACCTCAAGCCTTGCATTTTTGTAACCTTTCAAAGCGGAATTATCCCATCCTTTTAAAAGGGGAGTGCTTTTCCCAGTTACAAAGTCTCACAAAGTTGTAAATTATACAACTGGATGTTCTCAATGTCACGTAGAACATAATATAAATCCCATCAGTGTAAATAATGTACTGCACAAATGACAATGCAAACAGCTCCTGTTTCCCATGTAATCATCATGATCTTTTAATTAGACAAAGTAAACCGTCATTTCACCTGGTGAAGGAAAGCATGGAAGAAAGTTTCCCAAATTCCAGGGTAAAAAATGTCTGCAATTTGCAGTATTGTAAGTTCAACCAACTTCTTGTACATCTCAGAATATTATGCCATAAATCAGGAGTCAGTCAGACACAAAAAAAAGAGGTTAATTTGAGTGTCCCAAGAACAAAACCTCATCTGGGCAGGCAGAGCAAAGGCAGTGCAATACATGATGCCTTGGCTGCTTACACTGGCAGGATTTAAATCGGAGCAAAAAGGAGTTATAATTCTACCTATGTTTTGAAAATATCCTTGTTGCTAAATCTGCTTGGACCTTCTGCAATAACAAACCCAGCTGCAATTGATTAGGGGTTGTAGGGAAGACCAAGCTCATTTGGAGGATGCAGGGATTTCTTAAACTTCAGAATGACAGTAAAAACCCCTGAAAGAGAGAACCAGTCCCTGCTCCAGTGAAAGCACACAAAGTATATTCCCAAGACGTTTCAAAATCAAGGGAAAGGCTTTTTTGGTTGTTTTTATAAGAGCTCTGAATCTGTCAGGCCCTACAAAAGGGAAACTACAAAATGCTGCCCTTCTATTGTGGTGGGTGACACACAGGGACTTGGTGACAATAGCAGAGAAGAGATCCTTTGGACACACAGCACTCCCCACCAGCATGGATCAGGGATGGAGAGAGGGGGAAGGAAGGCAGGCAGGGAGCAAAGAAACTGGATGGGCACAAGGACACCAAAACTCTCAGGTGAAAAGGCAAATTAAGAGGCAGAGTCTGGAAGAACACAAATGCATAAGGGGAAAGTAAAAAGAAATAAAAAGAAGTAAAAAGGTGACCTTCCTGCTGCAGTTCCCCAGTGGTCCCAGGAAGGTGACCCAGGGCTTGCTCCCACCTTCCCCTCCCAGCCCTGAAAAGCTGTGCCTGGGAACACCCCCAGGAGCTCTGGGGGCACAGGGATGAGCACCAAGGTGTGCCAGGCAAACCTCCTCCCCAGCACACATGGGCAGGGCTTTTCTTTCTCAAGATAAAATTAGCATTAATATCTGTGAGCTGTGGAGGGATTAGAGGCAGGTCAACATGCATTTGTTTAGTTTTCTGGCAGGTCCAAAATATTTTTAATTCCTTTTGGGTCAAATGGACTTGATTACTGAAATATTTTGAAAGTGAAGAAAAACAAAGCATTTAAGTTCATCTGAAAACATGTTTTACTCGTTTGATATGAAATCAAGCACTTCAATTCTCAATGCAAAGAACTGTTTAAAAATATAAGATACTCCAAGGGCAAAAAGGGAGGTGGTTTCTTTGAAAACCATTGCCATGAAATCCCTCAATATTTTCAGGTTTTTTCTTTTCTGGTCACGTGAAGTTCAGTGAAAAATTCAACATTTTTTATCACCAATAAAATTTTCACTTAACCCAACTGCAAGTGCCAAGACTAAAAACAGTTTCTGTTTGCCTCTTTCCACCATCTCCCCCCCTTCCTCCAAAGGAACGATCATCATTTCAGGACCTCTGTATTTTTGGTTGGGTTATCCACATATCATTGACAAGCAACTTGTTCTCAGCACTGTATGACTTGCCTTTCAGATTGGCTTGTAGCCTAATCAAACTGAGGTTATTTGTCTTCTAAATGAGATGTAGTTGGGAGGATGTAAAGCCCCTTGGCAGGCAACAGGCAACTCCCCTTAAGGACCAATCAGACCCACCACACCTCAAAATAAAAGCCTTTCAAGAATTAGGTGGCAGGGAATTTATGTCCTGAATTAAGGACAGTATCATCTTTGTCTGGGTAAATAAGGCTTAAAGTGGTGAGAAACTGCATTTGTGTTCACTTTGCAGAGTGCTATAAAATTACTTTAGTATTAATGAATGCTGTGCACAGAATGAAATCAGACTTTGGAGAGCAAATGCACAATGTCCAATCAGAAGGGCTGGGAAACCTCTTTTTTATATATATATACACACACATATATAGATTACTATACACATAATAACTGCTAAAATAAGAGAACTGTGCATTTTAGCAAGCTATAATGGTGGCTGGAGGGTGGGTGGACAACTCACTTGATAGCTAACATTTCTATTAGACATGTTTTTAAATTAAGTCAAACATTGGAAAACTATCAGAAACAACAAATTGTGATATTAAATTCTTTAAAACTCAATTAAATTCTCTTTAAATGGTGTTAACCCAAATGGAAGTTGGAAAGGGTAGACAAGTCAATGGCTATTAAGGAAACAGTGGGAGCTGTTCAGGGTAAAACTAGACAGCTGTTCCAGAGCTCCAAGTAGTTTCTGCCTCCTGAACTGGAAGAGTATATAAAGACCATTTAGCCTCCAAGCTGTTCCTTCTGCAGAGTAAATGGGAAATGTCAAAGCCAACACCAAAAAACCCCTTTCAAACTGCCTTACAAAGCAGTTGCTAAAGCAATCAAGAAGTTAACTGAGAACTCTGCTGACAGAAGAGGTGAAGGCTTCCAGTAATTAACAAATTCTGTCTAAGACAGGTAAAAACGGAGTTGCTCGAGTTCCTGCAATGGATTAGGGGTTTTGTCCAAGAACTGGACTTTGATCAGCTGAACTCCATCATCTGATCCCAACTAGTTAAGAACTGACTGGCCAAGCCACTCCTAGTTTACTTCATTCTAAAAATGCCTGTAATCAGTTGAACAACCATCGTAGGAGAAAGGGAATAAATACAAAAACCTTCCACAAACCATCAGCTGTAACACCACAGTTTATGTTCTGTTTTAGGAATCAAAAGGTAAAAATCTGTCCCTGAGTATATGCATCATCTTTATTCTTCCAAAACCCTAAATGTTTAGATAATAGTACTGATCATAGAAATCCAGATGATATTAATTATTAATGCATACTGTGCTAATGGAAGTAATAACGTGGTTCCCTCATCTGAAGTCAGAACAGCCTGTACCCCCTTTCAATTCTTGCTGAGCAGGAGAATGTTATTCCTTCACTTTTTCAACACAGAAATTCTTTATATTTTCCCACTACCCCAAGAAGAAAATTCTACAAAGCTAAAAGTTAACATTAACTGAACTTAGTTTAAAGAAATAAAGCAATATCTTGTAGCAATGGGGAAGCAAGGCTGGAGGGAGAAGTAATTTTTTTTTGGCAGCTGAAGAAGGCACACTTTGGGTGTCAGGCTCTCTTCAGCAGATTATTGTTCCCTAAAAGCAGCTTCCTACCTGTCTCCTCAGCAACACGAGTACCAAAAATACTGTCTCCTTCAGTCCACCTATAGTGTCTGTTCACCCAGATCCGAGACCATAAATCACAGCTGAAAAATAATGTTTTTGAAAGTGATATAAACCAGCACTTATTGTCTGACAACAGTGCTGTTCAGTTATGCAATAAGACATGAAAGTACCACAGTCAATAAAGACTCCACTTTGCTTTGGTGCCCTGGACGACCCCACGAGTCCTCAACAATTATTTGGGACTTGCAGGACTCTGAATGTTCTGCAGTGTGGGAGCTGGACATGTATTTATTGAAGCTGACACTAATCAATACCCATCACTTTCTCCCTGGTTTCAACTTTATTAGAAAAATGATATCAACAGCTGCTGCTGTCCCAGGAAGCCTCAGAAGAAAGCCAAGGGTTGATGGTACCCAGGCTCTCATTGCCTGGTTCTCCAGTTTATCTTCAAGTGAGCTCCAGGCTGCCTTTCAGTGCAAAGTTTTCCATTTGACCTTTCCTATATTTCTCTTAGGATCAGAGAATTTTAATTTATTACTTTTTCCCTCCTTCTAGTTTATTTCTGGCTAATCTGCTCTAAAATTTCAGAGGCATTCTGAAAGGTTTTTTTACATTCTGGTTTTGGTCCAAGGTGCCTCAGTCTGAAATACTGCAGTGCAGGTGGGCAACTCTTACGTTTTGCTGAATAACTGGTTCACCAAAAGCAAAGTTTTTTATTGTTTGAAGTGATTTTCAAATGGAGCTGCAGGGGTTTTTAGGGATTAAAAAAAAAGCAACCCCAAATAACAGAGCAAGGACTCACATCTCATTTTGGTGAACAGATATTCCCCAATATGAAAGTATCTGCATTTTGCCAAAGGGCTGGAATCTGTGGGAGTTCCACACAACCAGCAATATGAGTGAGATCCTCAGCCCTCCTACCTGAGAGCTTGTTTTTTGCAGACAATGCTTAAAACTTTAAGCTTTTAGTTCTGACCTTGACTTCTTGACCATTTGAATGGGAGATTGTTTTTCAAGTCTATAGCAATGGCTCTAAGCCTGGCTAAAAATCAGAAAAAAGCAATTCTGAGCAGCTAGCTGGGGATGGGGTGGGGGGGAAACCCACACCAAAAATGAAAAGAATCACAATGTGAAAAGAAGGGAAGCAAAGCAGCTTTAAACGGTTTTTCCCTTTTTTTCCCCTCACAAAGTGAGAGTGTCAAACTGTGGTATGAACCATTGTCCACCTCGAGTTTCAGCCACCTCTTCTGACCAAGGGTGGGCTCTGCAGTGGGGTTTCTACATTGGTTTTTATATTTTTTGGCAATTCTACTAAACTTATGCTTACAGAAGTCACCTGGAAAGCCAAGCAATGCTCTGAGAGAGAAAAGAGAACACCAGTATTTGGAACTCCTAAAGTAGGGGGAAAGTCAGCAAAGAACAAAATGTCTGAACCATTAACCTGCCAGGATTATAACTTAACGCCACAAATTTCATGTCCATTTGAAGTCTCACTACAGAGAAACTAAGGCAACTGATTGAACTTCCTTGTGAAAAGATTTTAAAAACTAAACCTATAGAGAACAGCATGTGGGCTTGCAGATATGTCCTGAATTCACCCAGGGAGCCCAACGCTTCTTGCAGAAACCCTCGGCTGCCATTAGTCATGGGGAAAAGAGGGCAAACAGAAAGTGCTTTCTCATCCAGCTGCAAAGGCAGCTCCTGTCTCTTTGTTTCCAAGTCTTCCAGGCCTGGATGTATCTCAATCTACACATTACTTACAGCTATCAACTTCAGCAAGGCCAAAAACATGCCCAGTGTCCTGTGACAACATCCTGCCCCACTGGTATCAGCAGCTTCGTTTCAACAGGGATGCATTTCCACCCTCTTTCTCCTTGAAATTCAGAATAACCTCCAGATAAACAACACCCGTCCCCAAAGACAAGGCACAGCAAAACCCCAACAAGTTCTTTAGATAACCATCTGAGCAAGGAAGGGGTTCATGCCAAAAAGCACGTGGGAGAGGGAAGAAGGGTTGTGTGGGTTTGGAGAGAAGAGCTGTTTGGTTTGGCAGGTACATGTGGAATATGACCGTGGAGCCAGAGGGCTTTGGGAAGAGAGATTGCAATGTGATTTCAAGTGCTGGACCATTGATGGAAATGCTGGTGGAAGAAGAAGAGAGGCTGAGAGGGCCAGACTGAGCCATTCTGTGCATGTGGGACAATCATGGCTCAGCTGGCACCAACACAGCCTTCTCCCTACCTCTGCCTTGCTGACACTCGTTATCTTGGAATAACACCCATGTATGGAATACCAATTCTCACTTTACAGAGCTCCCCCAGATTTACTGTTCCCTGGGCACGCAAGAAGTCAAGACAAGAGTATGAGGGCCCAGCTTCCCCTTGGCATCTTGGGAGGAAAAATACATTCAGGGACTGAACTTGCAGCAGGGCAGGTAATGCAGGACCAGCACTTGCAGCAGGCTCTGAAATGCTGCCCCTGCCTTATGGCACATCTCTGCTCCTACAGCTCATCCCAGATCTGCTCCCACTGGAAACTCTGCAGGGCAGGGACTGTCCCCCGTCAGTGCTGGTTTCCAGGCTGGGCATCAGGTAGAACCATCATGTAAGCAGCTGACAGCAACAAGCCATGGTCTCTTTGGAGCCAACTGCTTCCCAAAACCTCTGCAAATCTCTGCCTCTTCACATGAAGTTAGCACAGCTCCATAATTATGGATGGAGCAGAAGGAGCAGACAAGCT
Organism: Campylorhamphus procurvoides; assembly: GCA_013396655.1. Taxonomy (NCBI): domain Eukaryota; kingdom Metazoa; phylum Chordata; class Aves; order Passeriformes; family Dendrocolaptidae; genus Campylorhamphus; species Campylorhamphus procurvoides. The sequence continues at coordinate 1,367,690 of WBMV01006429.1, forward strand.
GAATTAGGCTTCCGATTGCATGTCTAATTTATGTACAACTGCAGCAATTACAGATGCAAATTAAATAACTGTGCAGAAAATGGGTTTTATTAGCCATAACTAAAACCCAATAAAACTCAGTAACTCATGCCCATCTCTGCACTGAATATGCCTCTTCAGAATGTCAATTAGAAATGTGAGAAAAGACCAGGATTTTCTATTTCCTAATCTGAAAAAAAAGAGATAAACCGCTGGAGCGTGTCTTTCTTTCACAACAAAAAAACCCAGGAGCTCTAATCGGCAATTTCAGATCAACACATTGTTTTACAGACAGCAATTCTGTGTGGCTTTTAAACACATTATTTATACTGTCTTTCATGTTTGACATGGCTGAGAAAAGTCTCATCTAATAAAACCGTATGCTAAATGCAATTCAACTTCACAAGAGGTCCAATCTGACTGCCTGGCAGGTTGGGAATTAAAAGTTTAAACTCTAAGCTGAGGAATACTGTGCTTAACTTTGCAGCCTTTCTGAGATTTGGGAAGTTGGGGGCTTCTTAGCATCATGTCAACTGGGTCCAGGGCTGTGAAAAACCTCTCTGGGTGTTTTAATGCTGAAACCACTCAAATCTTCTGTCATTCAGACTTAGGATGAGTGCTGTCATGTCTAAGGAGCCACTGCATACCTGTCAATTTGTTTAAAAGCAATAAAAAAATTGTTCCCATTAAATCAAGGTTAATTCTCCTGCACAGTTCTTACACAATTCCCTGCTATGTGAGATTAAACCTACTCCATATATATGTAGCACAAACACCTGGATAAAAAGTTTATATATTCCATGGTGTGTCTGCACTGTCCTTTTGCTTCATTCCTTGCTTTGCAAGGGAGAGGGGATTTTCCTGGCTGGTGCATTACCCATGTGGGAGTTGATCCCTGGGATTGACCACTGGAAACCCAGGTGTGTTCCTGTACAGTCACCTCTACACAGCAGGTCAGGGCACACCATTGATGCACAGCATAGATACAAGCCAGGATTTTCAGCTACAGTGTAGATAATTCCCAAACACATCCATCCTTGCCCACCCAGCTGCAGGCAGGGGCTTAGAAGGTGCTCTGTTCTCCCAGGGGACCTGTGTGCACCTCAGGTGGGGTGGGATTGCCCAGGTCCCTTCCCCAGGGCTCTCTGGCAGCTGCTGGGCAGGGGCAGCCTGTGGGTACCAGGGGGAGACAGAAACACCCAACTTCTGCCATGGGACAGGCAGCAGACACCAGGAGGGAGAAGGGGAGCAGGAGGGGTGCATCAGTTCATGAGTCCCCTTGTCCATGGCTTCCATTGGCCATGGATGCTCTCCACTTCCTCAGCTGTCCCACTCCATCCTGCATCACTTCCAGCACAAACACCTTCCCCAGTGCACACAGTAATACAGGCAGCATTTAGCTCATGGATCAGCAGGACCATTGCCATTTCTACATCACTTCCCAGGGGACCTGCTCCTGGATGCAGTTCCCTACCAGTCACTGCCCTGCACTTCTGCCAGGCCACAGCACGGACACTCATTCTGGATGCTGAGACCTCCTTCAAAATTTAAATATACCACAAGCACTGACTTCCCCTTATCTCTTGTGGCAGTTATATCCTCAAACAACTCCAGCAAATTACTTAAGCGTGACCTCCCTTGCCTGAATGTCTGCCAGGTAGTCTTAATTAAACTGTGCATTCCCACATATACTCTCCACAACACCCTGAGGAGAGGTTTCCAAGATTCCTCATTTTGTATATTCCCCTGGATCCTCTATCATTAAACAGCAATAACGATAAGCAACATGAAGAAGACAAGAATAGTTTTGTATCTGCAGAAAGATAAAGCACAAAAAATAACTAACTAGAAATGAGTTGTTAGATTGGTCACTGTGTCTCTCCCAGAGATCCTGAGCACTTCCCTGCACCTACTGAAGGACAAGGTTTTCAAACACCGTGGTGATGAACATGGAGAAAAATCCACAAGCAGGTTCAGAACAGGTCTTACCATAAGAAGGATAATCTAAGTTGCTAAAAGAAAAGAAGTACCAGAAATGCTGGTTTTTTCTTATAATTCAAATTGGAGAAGCATTTACAGGGAATCACATTCAGCTTTCCTAAGAGGTTCATATCAAAGGCAGCAGCATCATTTAATAATCAATTTTTTATGTTGCATCTCTAGATTCAGGTGTTCCAGATTCCATCAGAAGCTCCCAAAACCCCAACCCTGACTGAGCCCACTGCCCTCCCCAACCTGGTCCTTCCTCTTAAGTCAGTGTTAGATCTGCTGCCAGTGTGAGCAGGTGTGGGAGCATCCTGTGGGCATCAACAACACAGAGCTCTGGAATAGCAGACGGCAGGCAGGGCTCAGCTTGGCACTCGAGTGAAACACCTTCTCTTAGAGGTGAACTGCTCTGGAAAGGGTGATTTTGTAACACTGGGAACTGCCAAAGGACAGAGGATGAACCACACTCTCCAAACCTCCAGCTGAGTCACATCAGTGGGGCTGCCACACGCCAGCAGCACCATCCTTTGCCCCAGGAGCCGGCGACAGAGCTTATGACATCCAGAGAAGGTGAGCAAAGTAATGGAAGGCACAGGTTTATTAATCCCATCATGAAAAAAAATCAATTTAAGAAGATTTAGGATTTACACTTATCCCATGCCTGATTTAAAAAGATATTTTAAGTCATGCCTTGTATTTTGTAGCTGACCCATTTCTGTTCATAATTAACCCTGGGGTTTTGTTTTACTCCAGGATCAAGATACCTACAGAAAAATGATCTGGGTTGTACCTGGACTGATGTAATAAGATTGTTACTTAACTCCTGGGTACTGACTCTGCTGTTGCTGATGAGTGAGGAGAGAAATTAACTTGATTTTGCAACCCAAGCTTGACTTTACGTGGCTCAGCACTCAAAGAAATGCTCTATTTCTAACAGTGCAATGAAATCTGGCAGCATTTCACAGCAATGCATATGGAAGTCCACAATGTCATCTCTGCAAAGTCATCTTCCAGAAGAAAAAATGCACTCACAACTGCACCATGCCATCAAAAACTCCTCCACTGCAACCTAGACCAGGTTATGTCAGGCACATAAAACCCAGCTGGGGCTTTACAGTAGTAGCTGAAGATAAAAAAAAACAAACAAAAATAACAGGAAAAAAATCAAACAATGTTTTAATAACTCAAGGAGCTACCTGCTCTTATGCCTGCTGCTGAAGACAGTGCTGTGAGACAGAGGGTTAGGATGTTGGGGAAGGAGATGATGCAAATGATGGAAAAATGGGAGGAGAAGAATTACATTTTTAGGCAAACTTTGCCTCCCTAAAAATAGATGAAGAAAAATCAGGGATAATAAGAGGATAGTTACGGTCATTCACAGCAGTCTAGAGAACAGGAAACTCTCTGTGAGGTAAATGAATGACACCACAGGAAACACACAGGTACATCCATTTGGGGCTTGGACCTTGGACGTGCAGCTGGTGTGAAACCACAGACAAGCCTTGCTGCTGCCAGGTGGTTTGTGGGCAGTGCTCCCATCCCAGGGGCAGGATGCAGCCTCACTGCTCCTGCTGGGAGTGTCTGCTGCAAGGCATCATCTGCTTACCTTGCATCCAGTGCATCTGTGCCCAAAATTAATGAAGACTCAGGCACAGCCATCGATAAAGGGGACAGAAGTGACTGCTCTGTGCAAGGGGGTTCTGTGCACCTGAGAAGAAGAGTCACTTTCAGGCTCTCAGGCAGAATCCCACACAGGGCTCCTTTGCTGGTGCAGCATCCCCAAGAGTCGGTGCATCACCAGATGCCATCGATCCGTGCCAGCTTATGCAAGGTCTAGAGCACACTGCCTACAGAAACTTGCCAAAACAGAGATCCTTTTAGTACTTAACTTGAGATTTTATTAAGATTCGCTTAATCTGCCTTCTTAAAGTACATTTACAAAAGCAAAAATGATCAATAACTCCACCATTAAATTGCATTACTTTGCATAAGTAATTTCAGACAATACATTAAGGGAATGAATGAATAATCCTTGAAATCTACATTCAGTAGGACAGCAGCTTTAAAAGCAAATCTCTGCTGGAAGGAAAACCAGCTATTCAGATGACTAAATCTGCCAGGCAACTTAGGAAAACCAAAAAACAATCAGTTTCATATTGGAAGCAAGTGGATTAACTTTAACAGACACCAGCAGAGCAATTTATAGCTATTACAATTTTTTTGACAACATAAATCTCCAATTTCAGCAGCCAGAGTAGGTGAAGCTTTAAGAACAAAGAGCTCATTGATTCAATATGTCTGTGCAGTTTAATTCTGAGAAATCGATCACTGTGCATTTCCTCCAACACTTTTTTTTGTAGCATCCTCCTAAACAATTTATTATTATTGCTTATTGCTAAAATAGAAACGGTGATTCCACCACTCACAGCCCTACTAAATCATTATTTAATGCTGCATAGCTGCCTGTTTATATAAAGGGATAGCTTGGTTTATTATGAAGAAGGTTATTAAACGTTTCTCAGTTGTGTTTATAGTTGGTGGATATTATTTTAAGAATTCTGTTTTCTTTAACTACATTTCCCTGCCCCACCTATGTCCTGTGGAGCTCTTGGAATCACCTCTAAGGAAAAGGGTCACTTTTGGTTTATGAAGTATCCCCAGGCAAAAGCCAGAAGCTATAAACATGAATTTTTCATTATATTAATTGTCCTAGTTTAACTGTGCTACATGACTCTTCAAGATAACTGATACAGAATTTTAATTGTCTGTGAAATATTCAGTCTTCATAAGCCCCTTTCCTAACCTTTTTTATACTGGAGGGAGCTTCTGCCAACAAACACTGCCTCTTAGCTAATGCTCAACTTTCCCTGTAATTCACTTTCCTGACCTTTTATTTTGACATTTTCACCTCATATATTCATTTCTGCCTGCACTGAATACTGCAGCATTATAATTACTTACACATAAACCCTTAATCACATCTTTCTCTGGATTTTGTTGGAAAATGCTGTGTATCAAATAACAGCAAATTTCACGTTAATCAGCTGGCCTTTCAGCAGAACAGGGAGATGCCACCAGCAGGAGATGATGCCACCTAAGAGCCTCTGTGCGGCCAAGAGTGGGGCAGAGGAGTCTTCTGCTATGAAAGAGCAACACAGGGCACCCAAGAGAGGGAAACCAGCCTTTCCAGACCTCCTGCAGGCCCTGTGAATGTGTCCTCATCCTTGCCCTCCCCCAGATTTGGGGCAGCAATAAATCAAGCAGGATGCTGGGCACTCTCCCACCACATCCCAGAAGCCCCATCACCTCAACAAGCCTGAGGATCATCTTTCTCATCCTGCTCCTTGCATTAATGGATATTGCTGGTAATTTAAACCACAGTTTCCAGGGAGTTTATTATCTGTATCAAGAAAAAACCCACATAAGTCATGCAGGTTTTATTGTATATTTTTATCTCTGGCATATTCACACACAATCTATTGCAAACAGGTAAATGCAGTGACACACTGGAAGAGTCACATTCCATAAATGTTTTTCTTGCCTGGTTTCCATACTAGAAACAAGGAACAGAAAGTGCACGAGGCATAATTCAGGTGATCAGCTCTAGTACCATGGTGTCCATTGGACTTGACACCTCCTAAATCCAGCCCACCTGAGGCTCTTCCACAGTAAGGTGGAAACAAACAGACCTTTGTGCAGCCCTGGAGGCACCAAACCCCCACCAGGCACCTGATTCAGCTGCTGTCCTCCAAGGTACTTCTGATCCTTCAGGATAGAGATGGAAGCTCCCAGACTGCCCAGGTGACTGCAACATCCCCCAGTGACTTCCACACACCCACCTGGATTTCAGCCCTCCTCTGCCTTGCTGGCTCCTCTTCCCACAGCACAGCGTTTCAAGCAGCATCTTTCCAGGGACAGGGCAGTGTTGGGATGACAACCCACGGCAAGCAAGAGCAAGATTTAGTCACTCAAAATCCCAGCCTAACTTCTTTCTAGTCCTGTTCCATAAGATACCATAAAAAGCATTTTCAATTTGTTCCACAGCAGCTGCCTTCAGAAAGTCTCTTGGATGCGACTGCTCTAAGTACAATCCCAGACTTTTGGGGGTTTAAATCTCTTAGTTGCACTGAAGGAATTGTAGGACCTTCACAGCTGTCACAAATTTTTGATACGTAGACAGAAGAGATTTTCAAATAACATATGCAAGCGGCACAGATGTTCCTGCATTGTTCTTCCAGCTTCCATTGAGCCAAGGTCCTTAGTTCTGTTATTTGCCATGGAGACCAGCGAAAAACTAATCCAAATATGTGACTGAATTGGAGTAACCTTGTCAATAGTTCTGAGAAGCGGGTATGTGCTGAGAGCAAGAGAGAGAGGAAAACATGCCAAAGCCATTTCAAACACCATACAGTGGGAGCTGGAGGCACACTGGAACTGTGCAGCAGTGGAAAATACCCACAGTTCTGTTACCCAGCCATTTATTTTACTAGCTAATAAGGATATAACTCAATTGTTTGCAGACAGACACAACTGAATATCCTTCATGTAGAGGTCTAAGTCATCTTCTAGTATCCTGAACATTAAACAGACTGAGACTCTGGAGAGATGCTTGATTTGCAGCATAAAATTGCAGAAGAGAAAAAGAAAGATGCAACAACTGATTATTTGCATGCTGCCATATATTAAATACATTTTTTGGAGTAGGAAACACCACAGATACTATTGGGCTGCTCAGCCTCTCAGGTACAAGGCATTTCACATTTCTCTCCCTTCCTCTTCTCAAGGTCCCATCTTGCAGCATCTATTTTAGTGTTGGATCTTAAAGAAAACTTCTGCTCCAAAATGAACAAGCACATCTTCAACTCCAGACACTACTAAGAGATTTTCCCACCAACTCAGAGCACCGCAGTTCACCCTAATCTTTGCAAAATAACCAAAATGCAACTAAGGACAAAAGCATTACAAAGCAGACATCATCTGTGCCAGAGATAATCCCGTCGCTGAGAGGACTGTGAGGTTTTTATCCCATAGTTTTGCTTTCCAAGACCACCAGAACAGTGTTTTGTTAGTACACTTGGAGATATCATTAGCTCAACCGACATGCTGCTTCATTGGTCTCAAATTCAAAAGGCAAGTCAGTTCAAAACCTCAACCCCAATTTTTGCTTCTGACTTGCTAGGAAGAAGCAGAGAGCTCACAATCATTGTCCCAGTATTTATTAAATACCATTTCAAATCTCACTGAGCAGATTATTTCAAAGCTTCATCCCCCAGCTCACCGCAGAGTGATGCTCTTGTGGAACTCCTGGTAATGGGAAAAGAGCAGGCAACACAATGGCTATTTATCAGAGCACATTGTAGGAGAGAACTCTGTGCCCATAAAAGCACAGCCAGGCCCCTTGGGTCTGTCCAGACACCAGCACTGCTATATAATCGCTGGAAGCTGAAGGAACATTCAGAATCCTGGAATGCAAGTCAGTAAATTGAACAAGTGAAGTTTCTCTCTTTTTTTAACCCATTACAAGGAATATCCAGCAAAATTCTGAAACCCAGACAGCAGGAATGCTTTCTGCCCAGCACAAGCAAATGGTTAGAAACTTTCCCAGGCTTGGCAAAGGGTGAATGAATTGGTTGTTTGGGGGTTTGCTGTGTGTGTTCAGTGAGTACCTGCATAGTCTGGGGGATGTTTCAGAGGTCACAGCTGAGATACCACGCATAGGCTGAGCCAAGTCTGGAACTGGAGGCAAAACTCCAGCCATCTTCATATGAAGGATACAGTATGTCATGCTCAAAGTTACAGAACTTAATCCCTAAGAATAGCATCTTGCCCAGAGAAAGTAGAGGCAAATCTATTTTTTAACTTACAGTTTCAAATTAATTAAAAAATGAATGCTTCCTTTACATTTCTGTGTCTTCACTTCCTAGGATTTCTCAGACATAAGCTCAGTATAGGATATACCTCATTTTTGTTACCCCTAATTTGGGGATAATTGCATCACCTAAAACATATCTTTTTAGATTACCCCCAATTGCAATTTCAGTATACACGGTCATTTTTGGCAATATGTTATTACCAATTAAAAATTACTTTGGTCCATTTCTACCAGAATTGGGAGTAACTGAAATCATTTAAATGGAAAGTAATTTAAGGAATCATTTAAAGAAAACAAAGGTTAAACTTATCTAACTTGAAATGCAAAAAGATGCTGTCTGTGTGGCTAATGAGACACTATTTAAAACCAGGGATATATCCTGTGCTATCCCCAACCCATACATTAACTAAACTTGGCCCCATACTAACATTTTGTTTAGTGTAGCAGTGGCCCCCAGTTAAGTGCAGTAACAGGGATTGTATTCTGCAGGGAGGGTAATGAGCCCTGGGAGAGGCACACAGAGCCAGCACCATAAAGCAAAACTGTCTGCAAGAAGGTTTGTTAATCTGTGCTATGGGACATTTCCATTCAAACATGTTTCACAAAGCCACAGGGTCCTTCTGCCAAACCCAGGCAGCTCCACCGACTCCTCAGCAAGCAGAGGCACTGAAGACCTCAGTCTCTGCTTAATGACCATTTCAACAAGACTTGCATTTACCCAAAGACCAACAGCAACTCATGTTCTGCACCATTTCCCAAGCCAGATACCTGAATCCAAACCTGTGTGCCCACAAATTTTCTTTATTTTGCTGTAGGAGCAGGGGATAAATTCTTCTAAGACCTAAATACTCATGCAGCAGTTCGAGTGAGCACTCCAAAAACAACGGGATTTTATATTCATCATAATATTGAAAACATCCTTAACGCTGACTTTACAGGAGATCATATAAATTTAAGAGCTTGAATTGACATAAGAATAAACAAGACAGAAGAGAAGGCTAAAGCCATTTTTACAAATCCACAAAAGAAATATCCCTACAACATCTCGAAATGACAGATTACTTCTATTTCAACAGACCCCAAAGGTCAGCCTATTGGAACAACTTCGGAAAAAGGGAACACGTGAAGTCTGAAGCTGTGAATCCACCGCAGAGAACGTCTAGACAGCGAGTCTTGAATCTCACTCCTAAATCAACCGAGCTGCAGCTCAGCTGTCCCTGCCACGCCGTCGTGCCGGGTGAGAGACGAGTCTCAGTGAGGAGCAGTCCCCAAATCCCAGCACAAAGATGAGCTCTGAGGGCTTGGGGTGCTGCCCCCAGGGCAGGACACAGCCCATTCCACCCTGCTCTGTGCGAGCATTGATGGGTTGGGGTGGGTTTTTCAGGAGTCTGTCACACTCTGCCTGAACTGCCAGGTGGATTTAACAAGCACATTTGCAGCAGCAGGAGCAGCAGCCAACTTTTTAATCTACAGATCTCAAAAACTCTTACAAAAGAGTCTTGTATTGTTACACCATAATAGAGAGAGGGAAAATGGAACCCTGGGAGGGGAGGTGATGGAATGGAGAGGAGATGTCCCACCACAACATCCCACCTCCACCACCACTAGCCATTCTGCACCTTTAATAACAGCAGTCCTTCCAACTCTTATTCATTTCAGGTATACTCGGAATGCAGGCATAAAAAAACTCAACATCATGACAAGTTTAGTGTCTGTTTTCCCCCCATGGAAAAAAAAATATAAAACTCCTTTTACTACTTTCTGATTCCCCTGGCTGTGCAAACCTCCTTCAAAGCCTCAGATGCAACATCAGGCTGTGTTTTGTACACCAGAGGGTAAAAGCTGTAAATTGATTCACTTTGGGCACTGTCTTCTTCAAACATGATTTATCAGGCCCAGCTCACCGTGAGGAATATTATGCAGGGGAGGGAGAGTGATAAATGCCATTAATGACTGGCCTGAGAACACGCAGGGGGAGCAGCAGGATAATGAATAGTGGGGGACTCCTCCCTCCTGGTCATGGCTCCAGATCATTAGACAAAGATATTGTTTTATGCTACAGCAGGTTCAGACACATTCCATTCTTTTAAATAGATTTAGGTGACAAACAGACAGGCAGTAATTAAAAATAACAGAAGTTTTTCCTTTTTCCTACTTTTTAATTTCTCTCTTTTTTTTCATTCCTTTTCTTGTTCTTCCTCTTCTCCCACCCCAAACATACCCTTTATTTGTTGTTAGGTTGTTTTTTCCCCCCCTGATACAGACAGAAAGAAGTCAAACCCTCATGACTTCACCTTAATCTTTATCAGTCCTTGGCCTGACTCTCTCCAATTTGAGAAAAGATCCCAAAGCTAATAAACAATTAAACCACAGAGGAAAGCCACCTGGAAGATGTACTGCAGAAAGAATTAAAACAGCATTTATTTTTTTCTTTTTTACCCTTTTTTTTTTTGGCTAAGACTCCAGAAAATGCAAAAACATTTTGAACAGTCTGGCGGCTTTGGGATTCACGGGGTGAGACTCATGATTTTAGTAGCAATTGCATGCAAATATCAGTAATTTCATATAGCTGTCCCAGTGAGGAGAAAAGTAGATAAATAATAATTAAAAAAATCTTAAAGAATAAAGGGGGAGAGAAAGAAACCAAGGGGTGGTGCAGAAATGGAAATGTCAGAGAATGTCGCAGGCAGAGGGTAGGTATGGGAATAACAGATCCAGAGCAAATCTGCTGGAGATGTGGAGAGCTGGCAAAAGATCAAAGTGATAAGAAGCAGGAATGGAAATAACCTTTAATTCTGTGCCTATAAGAGGACATCAGAAAAACATCCCAGCAAAGGCCAGCCAAGGTAACATGGAAAGGGGCCTGGTCATGCGCGGGGAGCTCTGCTCGTCCCTGTCCAAACCTTCAGCCTTTGTCCTACTTTAGAAAGCTTTCTGCTAAAAACATAACACGGAGGAGCTCTGAAACAAAGCTGAAATACTTTGGGGGTTTGAGTAAAACAAGGCCATAATTGCAGTTTTCTAACTCTTCAAATGTTCCAGCTCTGCAAAGATGTGTTTTTGTTCCTTCTTTTCCAGATACGGAGACGAGCCTGTCCCAGTGTCCACAAGTGTTACTCGTGGCACCATGTTTAACTGGGTGACACAGCAGAGGGACAAGTGACCCAATCCTGCCTTTCCTCCCCTCCAAAGACATTCAGCTGCTCATCAGACACCAAATCCCACTGTCACTTTGCACTGCCCTGGCCAACCACTGCTTACTAAGAAGACAAGCAATGAGTAGATGTCTTTACATGGGAAATGTCATCATGAGTGCTTTGCTACAGAGCAGGTCCAACCTGCCAGGTGCTCCCAGGGCAGGTCCTACAGCCCAAATCCCCTGCTGGAGTGCACACAAGCTCAGCCAAACCCTTATCTACTTGCCTTCAAAGCTTTGCTGGAGCTCTGGCAAATACTGATCCTCTCTAAACTTGACCTTAAGACATTTCCTGAACTGAGAAGAGTGTTTGGAGCTGACATAACATAATCTCTGATCCAAATGTGTTTCTGCCTTTGAAACACCTGTTTCCACCTTCCTTATCCCCATCTCTAAGTACCAAAACACTGCCAGGGAATGGTTGAGGATGTTACAGCTTTTTCCCAATCTACAAATACCAGAAAAGTCTTCACTCTGCCAGAGTAACAAAATCAGCTTTGCAAAACTCGAGATGCTTTAAAAAAATTGTCTAAAACCTGGAGAAACGAGGAGCTTTTAAGCAGTGTCTGAACTGAACCACAGGGAAAAACTGAGGTTCGTTCATCACTAATTAAGGGCTTAACTGACATTACCAATGCTTAGCATATGTTCTTCCTTATTAGCTTCCAAGAACAACAACAGGCATGCAAGATTATTTTGAGCTGGAGTTGAAATAAGGTGAACCATACCTTCGGCCAACAAAGTTTTCCAGAAGGAACAAACATTTTGTTTACCCTGAAGTCAATTCTAAGACACAAAGTGTTTACCCAACTTCAGCACACCCAGCCACGGATCAGCCCCATTTCCAGCAGACTGAAGGCAGCTTTCTTCTTACTCCTCCATTTCAGCGATTTCAGTTGGCTAATATAAATCTGAGTGGTGATAAAAGATATTATAATAATGCTCCTTACATTAAATGAGCACATTTTTTGAAGTTGCAAAGTTTGTCCATGGGATAGTTGTGCAATATTCTGCTGGTTACAACAGGTCTGATGTCCTGTGTCCCTGCACAATATTTTGCCTGATGCACATAAATACAATATACAACATGTAACCCAACATAAAATATACATTTATGATGGGAACTACCCACACTGAGCCCTGTCAAAGACCTCAGAAAGGCTAAAGTGAGGATCTGTGGAGCACAGAACTTGCTGCATGGGAGAAGCTTCATCCTAAACTGGATTTCTTCACATATTATGGCTTAAAACTACACAATGCTCACTAACATCCTTATCTGCAGGCACAGATGGAGTTCCAGGGAACTTGCTATGATGCTTTTATATTTAAAGGTTTATACGGTCAGAGGCTCAGATGTCATTATTCATGAGCAAATAAAACTTCAGAACTGCAAGGCACTGTGGAAAATGTCACAGGCACTTCATCTCACTTTCATGTAAGTTTGTACCAACATCATTTCATCAACATCATCTGATGGTATTATTTGCTATACAAGGGGAAAACATATCACTTCTATTTTTAAAATGGAACACTCAGTTAATAAAGCAGCATATTTATTTATTATGTTTTAAAAATCAATCTGGTTCTTCCTAAAGCCAGCAGCAAATTTCATTGATTCCACTGGGAAATAGGTCAGACCTTCAAATATAGGCCAAAAAAAGTAAGGTTTCCTGCAAATGTAGAATAATTACACCACTGAAAGGCCTAAAGCCATCAAATTCCAGCTCTCCAACACATCCTGGGTGGAGGAGAGGAGGTTTCTCCCCTGTCTGGCTCAGGATAACTCGGCCCTAGTGCAAGGGGAAGGGCTCAGGCAGTTTTGTAACACAGCCTGGGTTTGGTTTTTTCACCCCAACTGAAAACAAAGGAAAATGTTGTCATTTTCTTCAAGGATCAAAACTTTCAGCATTGAAAGGTGCTGCTATTTATTTTGTTATGTCCTGCCACATGCCAGACTAATACTTTAGGGCTGAACTCCTGCCAGTTCTCCCTCCCTCCCTCCCACCTCTGGTAGCTTTTGCTAGAAAACCAGTGTCACTGGCTTAAATAAACAGCTGGCAGCAGGCAGATTTCCATCCACTGGGAAAAGGTCACACACATCCCAGACTATTTTTAGTGTGTATTTAGGGCCCATTCAGCCTTGATTTATGTCTTCTTTGAATTCAGAGTGTTAAGAATAGTATGAAGTTACAGTACTTTAAAACTAATTTAGGAAACATTTCAATGGAAAACCTAATGACCTTCCGGTGACCCAAGATGGATTTAAGTGTGATTAGGAACACAAATGAAAATTCATTTTCTTGCCATAAAGGGCAGTTGACCATTATGTTAGAATAGACTTGCCAAACAAGTCCTGCAGCTCACCAGTGCCTAAAGGGTCAACTAGGAAACCTTATTCTATTGAGGCAAAGAGAGTTTCCACTCCTTTCAAACCTATTTCAAAGTGATGTAGAACAGAAAATAAAAAAATCTCCGTTGTACTCTGTAGTGGGGAAGGGGTGGTGAGATTAGAAGAATTCAGATTTAGTCCTTGAATGGCAACTATCACAAGTGACCACAAAAAAGGGAGCCAAAGCAGTCATTGATCTGTTCTCCTTGCCATCAATTTGTGCATATATGTACAGATCTACAGGAAAGAGTCTTTCACCCATCCAGAGCAACAACTGGCAACCTAAAGCTCTGCCACTGGGGACTTCACCTGCCTCCCAGAAACTGTGATTGCTTCCTCAGGATCGCTAATGAACTGAATGCTGTAACCTACATTCAAGCTGTCAAGTGTTGCAGCCTACTGATATTCACAAAACCCAACATATCTCTCTGCTCTGCAGACAACATACACTATTTTCACTAATTAAACCATAGAATATAGAGCCACTTCAGCTGTTTTTTTCATTTCTTAGACATATGTTGCTTCCCTTGAAGAAAATATTTTTTATCTGAAAAAACTACATTAACTCTAGAAAAAATGACCATGAAAGCAGGTTAGTGAACTTACATGATGGAATATAGATGAGATTTTCATTTGAAATGGCATTTTTAGCAATGAACCAAAAAAATGTTTAATTATTAATCTTTTTCCCCATATCCACAGGAAACATAGCTCTACTGCCCTTCTAATCCTGCCAAACATCCTCCTGCCACTGGCATCTTTGCAGATGATGATGAGATAGATGAGGATAGAGCAAGCATTTGGGAAACTACCTTCTTGGCCATGTAAGCTCTAAGAATTCAGCAATATTAGCTGCGTGGAATAAGAAAGAGGAGCTGCAACTTTTTAACTCAGAAAACAAGATGAGGGATTTGCCTTTATTCTTTTCAGTAGAGTAACATTTTCTGCTTGAATTCTCTGTCTTTTTAGTAATGCCTTTGGGTTGAAATCCTGCACAAACTCCACACACCACTGAGAAACCCTTTACATATTTCCATGTTTGTGCATTTGCTGCACAACCATCCATCCAGTAGGAAGGTGTGTCAGTTGTGCACAGTTTAGGAAAGTTTAGTTTTCATGAGCTCCTTTCCATCCTGGCCTGTCCTGTGAAAACACTGCACTGATAGAGTGGCATTCCCTGGCACACCCAGCTCCAGGGGGGTGTTATCCTTCCAGCATCTCTCACCTTCCCCTGCAAACAACTCAAACTGGGTCACTATCCACGGACTGAGTCATCATGCCCAGCTTTAGCATCTGATGCAGCTGGCTCTTCAGGAATCTACTCACCTTAGATCCTCTAAATAGTCAACAAAGGAAAAAAGGCATCTCCTGACAGTGACTGAGAAAAAGACACCAACCAAATAATCTGAGTCCTTTTCCAGAGGAAAGCAATGACTGTCACTCAGATTTCTAGAAAACTATGAGGGCAAAGAAAATCCCTAGGGATGACTAAATATTTTACTGCATAGACTTTGATATTGCCTTTTAAAGAGCAACAATTCTTAGAAGGAAGAAAATCAGTCAAAGAAGCCCAAACATTTATGAAATAACACTTATTCATAGCATAGATACAGATTATTTAGGCCTTCTGCAGCAGTCCAGTGCTAGAGAAGACCAAGGATTTCACTGAACTGTGGATTAACTCCCACTGGAAATACTTCAGGAATCAATCACTGCCCAGGTATCCACCAGAAAACACTTTGGATTGCAGCAATAGGAAGCAAAAATAGGTACAGATTTTTCTTCAGCCCTCTAATACAGAAAAATAGAAACCCCCTGTTTAAATTGCATTTCTAAAGCAGCAGTGCCAAAGGTCTTCTCAGCCACAAAGGTTCATTACTAGAAATGCTTTAATTAATGCTTGTGTGACCCCAGCACTTCTGCATTATGATGCAGATTTCTATGACACGTTCACATGCTTTCCACTGAACACCTGACCCTTAAAACAATAACCACGTGTAGAGATTATTCAGAGGAGGGCAATGAATAATTTTCTGTGGAATTTCTTTTCTTATATATTGAAAAGTGTCTAAGGAAGGAACACCACACCAGGTGTTGGAGAAGCAAACTCCATGGCACACACCACAAAGATTTTCCTTTGCAGGTACCACTAAGGACGTGCTGTAGCCACCTGGCTTGAAACACCAGCTTTGGATTTTCAAAAGCCTCAAGTTCTTCAATCTGCAACTGGGCATTACAGTTGCTCAGTGTGTTTTGGCTGTTTAAATCAATTTAAAAAGGTGCCTTAAACAAGCCAGCCAGAGCACAAGGAGAGTTTAAGCTCCAGTCACTGATTACTTGGGTCCCTCCTCTGCAAGATGTGTAAAAAACACCCTCTTCTTGAGGAGGGCCATGGAAACAGATGCATTAATGGTTGTGAAACATTGAGGTAGAGCACCAGGGAAAAACCCTGGAGTGGGTTTTTCATCAGAGTCATCAGACGTGGGTCTGCAAATGGATCAGGAATGAAGGCACAAGTGGACATGCTGGAGAGCAAACAAAAAACAAAACTCTGAGCAGATGCTCCCCTGGAGAGCCCTCCTTACTCTGTTCATCAAGTATGACCTGAGCAGCCCTGCCAAAAGCCAGCCTGGCCAAAGTCTCCAGTGCAACTCAGCCCTGACACAAAAACCTTCAGCTCAAACCAGCAAAGTTTGGCAAATTTTTATCAAAATTAAATCAGAGTTCACTAATGGGAAGCAGCAGTAGCTGATACGACCCACTCTGCTTACAACTCTGCCATCTCTCCAGATAAACCACCAGCTGCCCCCACGGAGATTCATTGAGGTGCCCCGAGGAAAGGACCGCGCTGCTTCCAGCGGGGGAAAGTGTGAAATTTATCATATGCCTTTTATTTTTTGCTTTCCCTTTTCCCCTCACTTCAGACTGACAAGTGCAAATTAAAATTTCACACCCAGCCTCATAGAGGGAGCATGAAATTCTGATTTGGAGGATTTGAGGAAGATTTCTCCAGGATTACATGGATGGCAGCTGCCCCAGCCTGTCCCAGCCAGCCTGTCCTGCCCTTGGGTAAAAACTCTGTGCAAATGTTTCATGAGAAGAAAATGCAGATATGGCACTACCAAAACTACTGCATATGCATGTTTTTACTATTGATAATAAAACATATTTATACAGGAAAGTACCCTGAGAACAATTTAACTGAGGCCATAGTACATATGAATAGACAACTGGTTCTCAGTGTCACTTCAATAGAGTCACTTGCAGGGTAGTCAAAGATAACCAGAGGGTTCTTACATCAAAAACCCTAAAACTTTATATATGATTAGTATTGAACACAGATTTTTACTGTGCTGTTTCTAGAGACAAGAAAGGATTTATTATTTTGGACCATTTTCTAGATAATATCTGTCCTTAGAAGCATATTGTTGTTTTCTTTCCCTGTGGAGCCCCACTAACCTACCCCATGTTTTGGGAATGGATGGGGACAGCAGAACTGTTGCTGAGACTGACATTGGTTTCTTGGTCATGGTTATTCCATGCCAACCTCATGCCTTTGGCATTGCTCATGATGAGCCACAGAACAGAGCAGCAGGAGTCAGTAACAAACAATATTTACAAATATTGGTATTGTGAGGCACCAGCATCTTCCCCTCCTTTGCCACCCTTCTGCCCTGTTCCCTCACCCTCAGAGACTGCTGGACATGCACGTGGACACCAATTCCACCAGGGCCTTTAGTTTCACTCGCAATTTTGTTGGACAATTCCCTGATCTTCACGAGATGCACTTTTACTTGCACACCACGACACTACCAAGTGGCAGCCCCTGGGAATGTTCCCTGCAAGCTCAGACAAGCCCCAGCTTCACTCAGGTTTGAGTCTCCCAAATTCTCTTAATATCTGTCGGATGGAAGCCTGTGTTTGCCAGGGTGGCATTTGTGATTGTCAATTTTTGACTTTCCAATTATTTTATTAAGCAAAAAAAGTGATTTCCAAAGCTTTGAACTTGCCACGGATTCAGTCTTATCCCCATGGCCAAACTGAGCAAACTCAGCCACAAAGGCTGAGCTGGTGGATGCCAGTGAGTGCCACTGGCTTCTGGATTCTTCCCTACCTTCAGCTGTGGAGCTCCATTTTTATAATTCTAAATTCTCAGCAGTTCCCAATGACATTCATAACTTAACTTTTAAGGATTGCACTGAACTGATGAGCAAACCATTAAAAGAAACAGGTTGGATATATGAGCTAGGAATTTTCTGGCACAGTTCCTGTGTTTTGGTTAGTATTATACCACAGCACAGACAATGATCTACTACTTTTTGCAGAGAAACACGATTTCCCTGTTTTCTGAGATGATCTAGCACATAGAAAAGAAAAAGGTGGGACTAGAGTCAACTGCCAGCTGTGCTGGTAGGTATTTAGTGCAATCTCAATGTCTTTGAAGGATTCTGGACCATCACCAGTGTAATTGAGAGAACTTATTGAGGCTCTGTTAAAAAACCTCCATATGACACAGGCCTAGAAATCCACCACTTGCATTATTAGGGGTGTTTTTGTGATTACATTTGATTCACTCTGAAACCTTATTTAATTCCAAGTCAGGATGTGATGCCATTGCAACATCACACAGCCACACCACTTCTGGAAAAGCATCCCTTACAGAAAACAACTACACCCACTGTCAGGGCAGCACTGAGGGATTAACAGCAAACTCCACATTTGAGCATTACTTTGTCTCAGTTTCGAATCCATGAAAAACAGCTCTGCTCAGTCAGGATGTTTTAATCACTGGGACTTATTTGGGAATACAAACGTATGAATAAGAGTCATTCCTGCATCCAACACCACCAAACCACAGCAGAACATGAACTCTGCTCAAGGACACACATTTACTCAGCTGATGACTCTGCTGCCAAGCTGCCTACCCATTGCTATATTTTTCTTTTTTAAGAGCGTGGAAATCTTTGTTCACTTTAAGTCATCCTTCTGGTTTATTGTCCTGGATTGCTTACCTTCTGGGTGATAATTACCAGTCCAAGCACCAGTGTGGGTACTGGGATAAAGGTGCCTTATCCCAAGCAGGGTTTGTCTTCCCCCAGAACTAAGTTACACAACGACACCAGCGAGGTTGCATCATTTTAACTACAGGAGGTTACATTAGTACGATTTCTGTATTTACATAAAGATGAAGAAAAAAAATAATCATCTACAGGAACTAAAAAGTACATCTTGATTGAAAGATGGCTGAGACAACCTGATAACAGCTTACATGTCTACAAAACACTGGCACATGGAAGGGAAGGAACTTTTTTTAAGAAGAAAGTGGGGGAGGGTTAGCTACAAAGGATAGATTATGAAAAATTATTAAACCTAGACCCAAGAAAACATTTTTAAGCAGTGAGATCATTTAGACTACAATGCAGGCTCCAAGTGCAAATTGTTCAATTTCTTCCCCTGGAATTTTGTTAAATAAGTTTGAACAATGCACAGGAGGGAGTGGTGATGGGGGCTCAAGGAGCACCGAAGGACCAGAGATGATCTCCATAGCAGATCAAGGATACTGACACTGCTGTAAAATTGACTGCAAAGATCTGGAATATTTGGCTTCTGAATCATCAAGAAAGACAAAACTCATATTTGAACCACATTTCTCAGGTTTTGTTTGCCCTGAGAAGTTGTCCATCAGATGGTACATGGAGTGGTGTGAGGCAGAGAAGCATTTGTGGGGAGAGAGGAATCATCTGGAAGCCTTTCCAAGCCTGAGCCTCTGCAGGGAATCCTGCATTTCTCTGAGTTACACAGAAATTAAGTACATTTCCTGCCCATTTGGTCAGAAGGAGTGAATATGCAGAATGGGAAGTAACAGCTTCTTAAGAGGAGAATTTGAGAATACCACAGTCAAGAAACAGATTGGAAATATCAAGACAAACAGGCCTTTCATTTTACTACAGCAAACCATTATCAAACACTTAAAGCTGGGACAAAAATACAGTGAATACCAACTAATAGCAAGGAAAATGGCTTACACCAAATGGTCTAAATGCTTCTCCATCTCTTACAGGGAAAGGCTGTTCTGTATGAGTCTGTCTGAGCAACAACTTGAAGCCTTGGTGATAAATCATTTGCACCAAATTTTCAATTTTACTTTTTAATTTATTTCCTTCAGCTAATTATACATTACTTGGAAAATTCAAACTGCATTTCAATCCTGCTTTGATAAGAAAGGTTATAGAATCAAAGTAGGCTCTGATTTTGGCCAAAATTTTTCTGTATTTTTCCAGAGGGGGGAAAAAAATAAAACAAAACCAGAAAGAGAAAAAAAGAAGATATACCTTTGTGGGTGGCCTCCTGCAAAACTGGCAGAAGAAACCCACTGCTTTCCAGTTTCACTTCTATATTCAGACATGTTTGCATAACTTTTGCATTTGGAAAGGATCCTTTCATATTTCAGGGGAAGATGGTTCTAGTAAGAAAAAAAAAAAATCTTTGCCCAATAACAAGTTCCTTTCGTATTTTCCATCCTAAGTTCTGCAAAGAAAGCTTCTTGTTCAGCAACACAATCCAAAACCTACTGAACCCTGATTCTTATCAAAGACAATGCTAACAAAGCCCTGGTGAACATCCTGGAGACAGAGGGTTTGATATGAGTTTGTTCATCCAGGTTTCCTCCTTGTTCTGCCCTTTATCTTCCCAGACATTTTGCCCAGGTGGGATTAGAGAACACTGGCTCTTTGCCTCCCATTTCTACATGTCCAGATGTCTGACCAAGCTACTGGTGTTTTGGAGCACTCCAGGGTGGAAGAGCACTGGTCATGAGGTAACCAGATCCAGAAGCACAATAAATCCAGTGCAGCTGCAACACACTGGAACAGCAAGTCACACACGTACCCAGGAAATTTGAGATGTCCTTCAGCACTGTCTCACATGTCTAGAACATGCTCTGAAACCCCTGAGCACACCCAGCCAGCAGGATGCAACTGGTACATACTGGGCTTACAACATGCAGGTGCACCAGTGCTGCAGGACGTGCCCACCAAGTCCCACCTCACTTGCACAATCAGTCCCACACAACTTGGATCCTGCAGATTCACCCTGGTCAAAGAATGCAAAGGTTCATGCTTGAAAAATCCCAGACAGAATGATGATCCACCAGGGCCTGACAGATCTGTCCAAGTCCTATTAAAAACCCATCAAAAGAATCAGGTGACGCTGAAATTTTTCATGCAGCTCCATCATTCAGCTGGGAGGGTATAGACTTCTTGCAAGATACAGCTAAATCAGCAAAGAACAACACTTCAGATTGGAAAGCAGATTGGAAGAATCGAGTATCTTGACACTGCCTAATTAAGCTGTGCTGCTTTTCACACCAGGACTGCCAACAGAAGGCAAAACATATTGCAAGCATACAGTTCTCTCCACAACCAGACACTAAATGGCACTCCTTCCTCGCTCCCCTACATGCCGTCCCACCTTGCCTACCATCCATCCTGGCAGGGAACCATCACACTGAGTGTGCCCCAGGGCTGCTCGTGCCCAGGGACCAGGGGACTTGTGCTGCTGTCCCCCCCCAGCCTGCCCAGGAGCCAGCACAGCCCCTCAGCCAGCAGGGACAGAGCACCACTTGTCCCCTGCACTCTGAGAACAGGAGTTCTCCCCTTGCAAAGGCCAAGGGCACGGAGCAAGGGGAGCATCTGTGCACTGGTGTGTGTCTTTGGACCCCTCTGCAAAAGGAGAGCAGAGCCCAGCTGGATTTGCACAGCAGCCTCCTCTTCCAGCCCCAGCTCAGCACTTCCAAGGGAAGCAAATTCACCCTGGGCTCTTGGCAGGGTTTCTGAAACATCCTGTTAATCACTTTGTGTTTTTTTTAAGAGCAAAACGTGAAATGAAATGAAGTCCAAGGGCTTAAACTGACTTTGTCATTCAGGCGACTGCAAGGGGAGAAACAAGAGGAGAGCAGCTAACAGGAATACAGAGGTCAAGCCAGGAGCTTCAAAGGCTGGAGATGCCTTATTGATCCTCCCTTCAGACCCTGAGACCAATAAAGTCACCTTCTCAAGATGCTTTCTGTAGAGGTTGGAGACAGTCATTTTCCTGGGTATCTAAAGGAGTTGAAACTTGTTTTGAAAAACCTGAATTATTTAGCTTTATTACGAGGAAACTGAGAAAGGCATTTGCACATTTCAATGACTTCTGGAAGAACAGGGAGAGACCAGCACTGCAGGATGTTTTCAGTGTTAGTGCTCAGGAAAGTGGGTTTCCTTCCTTTACTTTCCTTCCCTTACAGCTATACCAGAATTGGGAGATGCTTTGCTTGGATTTAATGGATATTTCTGGATTTGGGGAGCAAGGATTGCTTTTGGTTTTGTGTTTCAAGCCAAATTTGCCCATAAATGAGTTCTCCTAAATGCTAGCACAATATCAGAGTCTCCCAAAAAAATTCACTATAAGTTGGGAGAAAATAAAATGAGCAGTAAAGGCCTCATGCAACAGGGCATCTTGGAACACAGTGGTTAAAATACTGAGAGAACATGATGGGTTCCTTGGAAAATGGGGATGAGAAGCCTGAAAGACACTAAGATATCTGGGAAAGATGGAAACTACCGAGACATCATCTTAATTAAATCAATTAACTGTTGTTAAAAAACATATTAAAGAAAAAAAAAAGTGGTTCAGCTGGACAAGAAAAAAAGAAAGGAGCTGGAAGGACAAACCAGTAACAACAAAGCTGAGGAGTCAAAATTTTAGATTTCTTGCAGTTCCCCTGCAGAGTATTTTGGTGAACTTAAGAAACATATCGAGGCACAACCCATGTGAATTCAATGAATTATTGAAATCAGTCAAGAAATTTTCAGAAAATTGGAGCAGAGGGATGAAAATAAGATTAAATACTGCTCCATGAACACAAGGCAGTGATTTTTGGAAAGTACCATGGGAAAGGAGGGCACTGTATATTTCCTGCAGATTGGATTAAAACCAAAGTATGAATGCAACAATGAGACTGAGCACAGTGAAGTGCATATCCCAAAAAAAGAGCTGTACAAAAAAATTCGGAAAATTACTTAATTGGAAAGCACCAGGAGGAAGAGGAGCACAATTATTGCTGACAGGGCTTAACAAAATTACATCCCAGCTCTGAATGCCTCTAACAAACACTGGAGGAAGGTGTGCCTGACCAGGTGAGAGCAGAAAGACAGCGCTCACTAAAAGAGAAAGGAGCAGCACTGAAATCCCAAGGCGTATGGTTTAGTCACTTATAACCTGGAAGCTTCTTAATAGATTCATTAATGACAAATTGGTTGAACTAATGATGTGTTTCCTGACATGAGGAAAGATATCGACAAAGCATAAGTGGGGAGGGGAAAAAAAAATCATCTCATGATGATTTGCTCACCGAGTTGCTGACGGTGGGGAAAAACTGCCTGAATTCTGAGCAAATTAGGTGAACGTGTCTGACATTGTCAAAAGTCTGTGTCATAAGTGGTGGAAACACACCTGCTACAACTGGAAAGCAGCACACCAAAGCATGCAATCCATGCAAACAGTGCAGTGGGGAGAACAGGGGAAATAAATCCAGTTTCCAGGGGACTCTGATAATTTTTCACGAACAGTGAAAGATGTTGCTGTCTCTCGACAGGCACAAAAGGAGTGTGAGAGAGTAAGCACCTGTGCAGTGCAGCTTCATTAGGGGTACCTGCTCCATTCCATCATGCCCATAGATACATTCCATCATTAGGAGTGCACTGATCATGTTCTCAATGCTCAAGTCTTAGTGCAACTTCAAGTTACAGATCAGCTTCAATGTGTTCTAATGAATCTCAGTGTAAATCATGAAACCAGAAGGTACAAAATTAATCAAAACAGAAGCAGGCAAAGACGCTTTGCAATTCAGGCAAATTCAGAGATCCAGTTTCCCACAGCCTTGCACTGGGTCTGCCCCCACTAAACTCACTGGGAACTTTTCCATTAAAATCAGTGTGAACGGGATCAAGTGCATGGCTTGGCTGAACCTTATGCACTTGCCAACCAGTAATTTATTATTACAAAGGCAGTTCCCAGAAAACGCATTCGTATAAGGTCTGTGAGAATTAGCTATCCCATAGCATGAATTGCCTGCAGGGATTCTGAAAGACACACTGTAATTTATTTGGTGGGAGTACAGTTCCATCTCACGTTGCAAAGACTCCAAGCAATCCCTTCAAAAACGTTAAAAAACTGAAAAGAAATAATCTGAAGGAAGAAATGTGGCCTCTCTGCTAAGGGATTCTTTTTCCCAGAGATTCTTGGGAATGCCCCTGCCATCACTTCAGAGACAATCAGACTTTGCAGTTGTCTGACCTGGGGCCCGTAAGGGCTGTAAATCCTGCCAGTGCAATCCATCTGAGCTGCTGCAAATCTGCAGAGCTGAGACGCACCAGTTTCCCTGCAAGGGACACTCTGCCCTCTGCCAGTGCTTTTCACGCGGGTTTCAGCAGCACAAAAGAACTTTTAATTCTCTGCAAGACATCTGATAAGAGGGTCAGGCAATGTTATGGACCAGTAGACACCTCCACAGAGATCTGAGGCTTAACCAGCTCAAGCCATGTGCCCTTCCCACCCACCACCATCACCACCAGCCAGCAGAGGAGCAGCACGAAGGCAGCCACATCAGGCTCCCCCAAAGTCTGTTAGCACCTCTAATAAAACACTTTTACAACCATCCCACCTCTATCCCACATCCAGCCACAAATACAAACCAGACCTACAGCCAGAAAAGCTACACAAATTAACCCCTTGGGGTTGGCACTTGATGTTACCACCAGTGGAGTCTGAAACAAAACCTCCACTTGACTTTTAAGCCCTGATTTTATTCCAAAGGCTGTGTTTTCTCATCTGCATTTTGTTGCTGTTGCTTGTACTTTTTGCAGTAGACTGATAGATTTTGCCAGTCTTTCAAAAATATTCTGCTTCAGTAATATATGACCTGCAGGTCAGGATCTGAAATGCTACAATGGGTTGCCATGGAAATGTCAATACCTTCCCTTTCTCTGCACACATTTAATTGGGATATCCTAGAAAAATACCTGAAAATTTAGAAATTATATTCAAGTCATCTTACAGTGACTCAAAAGCAGATTTTCTCCCTTTGTTATATTTTACTCTGTTGGAGATGGAGCAGCATTTTCAGGCTGCCTAGGACATTTAATACCCTTAGCTAGAGCCTTTGGGCTGCCTTTTTGTAACCATCTCATAGTTTAACAAGTCTCCAGAGGCTCTGCTTAAAGCAGAACAAAGCAAAAAACACTTCAGCTTGCAAGCAGAATACAAAGTTAACATGTATGATTTTCAGCCTGCTCTTTAGTCAACACTTTCTTAAGAAGGACTAGGAAAAAGCTACATTGAACTGGCAGGAAGAATGGTCAGTGAGCCTGTGAACAGGGACTCAAACCCAGTTTTAATATATGGCTTTAGACAACACATCATTTTAAGATCAAGTCCCTGGAAGATCTGATTCCCTAACCCCCATGAAATTCATTTTTTGATGTATTTTTTTTAAATCTGCTTTAAAAGCCACTTTACAAATAGGCTCAAGCCTCAAATATCTATGGTTTGGTATACCCAGTTACAATGTGAATAAATGTGTACCAGAGTTCTGTAAAAGGAGATCCAAACTTCTGCCATACTCCACAGGGGAAAAGGCATGCACAAGTGCAGTCTGTTCATTACTATATATAACAGTGGCTCTAAAAAAGGAAAACCCTAGAAAGAAAGACATCCAGCAGGATGAATGAACTCTGAACGCTCTGAGACAGTGAAGCTCAATTAGACAAACAGAATTGCTGCCCACTCAGCAACAACAAAACACGGCTCAGAAGATGCAGCTCTCAGTGCCTGCTAATTTCATACATTTTAATAGTCAGGGAAGGGCAGTTTCACATGTCAGTATTTAATTACTGTTGCTACCAGTCACACCAGATGCTTTCCCATGAAGTGACCTGGGTTTGATCTGTGGAAGAAAATGACTTTTCCAAAACATTATGATTTCCCACATCCAAAGGCCCATTGAAAACCCCATATCACTTCAACCACACCATCCATTTACTCCTAATATACTTCACCAAAAAATAGATCAGCCAGGGAAAACAAAACAACTGTTCATATTCATTTAAAAGTTAAAAAATAAAAAGAAATCCCTTGCAGCAGCAAGTTAAACTTTCCCTGCTAAGTTTGCAAGATGGTTTTTGAAGGAGGTGCAGGGATGGGTGTTTGGGAAGCATCTGCTTCAGGCACAAAACATTTTTCAGTGTCTCTTAACCATTCACAATCAGTAAGCACCTTCAACAACCGCAATGTGCCTGCACAGGTACCACAGGAAAAAAGATCTCCTTGCCAGGCAAACAGACATAAAGTGCACAGATACTTGACAAGATTACAAGTTTTGAAAACTCCCACAGGTGGCTGTTCATGGAAACCACTATTAGGCTTGGGTTTTCAGATTACTCTTTGAAACTGAGCATGTTTTATGTGCAACTCGCTCTTTGGATAAAAGAATCCTTCCTCAAGTGCTCTGTAAATAATCACTCCAATGTTTATAAAGCTGTGATTGTTGAAGCAATGTTAAAATATTAGGGTTAATGGCAATAACAAAATAAACCATGTCTCTTAAAATTGACAGCCTGCAGTGACCAAACCCTGCAAAAATGGAGCAAAGCCAAGGAAATTAATTTCATTCCAAGGACAACTGTCTGAATCCCAGCAGTACTGAAGAAAATGCTCCTCAGCACCATGAGGCTCCTGAGCTCCTCCCTCGCACCTGCTCCTTGGGAATTCTGCCCCCCATCCTCACACACCCATCAGGCAACACTGCAAAGGGCTGCT
Source organism: Campylorhamphus procurvoides (assembly GCA_013396655.1). Taxonomy (NCBI): domain Eukaryota; kingdom Metazoa; phylum Chordata; class Aves; order Passeriformes; family Dendrocolaptidae; genus Campylorhamphus; species Campylorhamphus procurvoides. The sequence goes on from WBMV01006429.1 coordinate 1,394,006, forward strand.
GAGAAACCTCCCCTGAACAACTCCTACCTGTGGAACAGGCTGCTCTGCAGTGGAAAGAAAAGCAAGCCCTAAACCCCTCACCATCCAGATTGTGATTAATAATTTTGCCTCTTGAAAGCAGCACGCACTGACGGGCGGCCGAGCTGTGCCAGATGGTCCGAGCACACACACAGAGCTGGAACAAGCAAGTGACTGCACAGAAACTCAGAGATAAAAGGAAGAGCAGAGATGCATCTCAGGCTTTTAATCAAAGAACCTGCTGAAAAATGAAGTGTAAAGCGTTTAACCCATTAACAAGCCCTGCAGTTCCATAAGCTGTGCAACCATGTTACACAGAAAATGAATGTTGGTCTGCAATACCTTTGCACAGGGATGGGACAAGTGGGCAACAGAACCAGGTGCCACTCTCTTAGAGCTTCTTTTGAGATACATAGAGAGAAAGAGGTCTGGTCTGTCATTAGCACTATGTTAGATTGGTTTAAAACAACTACCAAACCATGCCCCTGATCTCATTAGACCAGCAAAGGTTCAGTAATACAGTACCAGGATGCAGGTCTGTGCAGGCAGCATCACAGGGATCAAACCAGGCAAGAGCATCACCCACATCTGGGGTGTGATGGGAAGTCAGTGAAGCAGCTCGTGGCTGCTGCTTACATGTGGGTGTTGAACAGGAATGGTTCCATCCAAGAAGGCACCTCTGTATTAACCAAATAATTATTGTTTGCCTTGAAAGTACATCATGGCCCAAGACAGTCCTGCTGACAGAACATTTTTAATCTAATATGCAAATGCTAAGCAAAGCAACTCCTAAGGTTTATATTCAGATGAGCTAAGACAACTAAATTCAAACTATTACCAGCAAGCATGAATGTGGGATTTTAGGCTGTACACAGTCTGGGACAATATTTCAAAAAATAATTCTAAATCATTTGTAACACGACCATTTAGAAAAACCAGAGTTTGTGCTCACAGTTTGCAGTAACAGTTTCTACTATTGCCTTAGTTATCCCACTTATCCCACTGTTTCAAAACAGTGTTTCTGTTCTATAGAAAAGCACAAATCTCCAAGAAGAAATTCACTACTGTTACCAAACTGCAGATTCAAAGCCACTGAAATCAGAAGTGTTACTCTGATTTTCCTGGGCTAAGACACTCTCACCTTTTAGAATGTCAGGAAAGCACAGGGAACAGAAAGGAGCCTTGCACCAGCTGAAAGGAAAGTTACCACTGCTGTTGCTTGCTTTTCACGAGGAAGTTATTTTTACCTAAAAAGTCTGGAGAGCCCCAAGCAAGAGTTACAAAATAGCTGCAGCAAGTTATTACCCAACACAGGCTGTGGCAACAGAGCAGGGCTGTGCAGACCAGGCACCTAATTCATACCAACCACAGGGTTACTACAGGTGTACTACTCAGCCTCCCGCAGGGCACAACACATGCTTTGCTAAAGCACAAACATCAAAGTGCATGAGCTCCCCTGCTCATCCCTGCACACACCAGGGGCAGAATCCAGCCCCAAGAGCTGCATCCTCCTCTCCTCCTGTCTACAAAAGGCAGGAGAAGAGCTCTGTATCCTCTCCCTCAGCCAGTTCACCCAGCAGCAGGACTGGGGAGCAGCAGTGTCTGCACTGCTGAGCTCCCCCAGCACTGCTGTGTTTCACTGACCCAGAAGGACGTGATTGCAAAGGGGAAGGGAGGCACGATGAGCAGTCCTGGCTACACTGGGAGATGATTTTAGGGCACTGGGAAGAATAGCTTTTAAAGGGAACAGTCCATAATGCAGTAATTAACATATTATATAATGCACAACTTACCATATTCACAATCAGCAAAAGAAAGAGCCCCTTAGCTCAGGCAGTGGCTTGAAGGTGCCTGATTCCAACTGTGCAGCCCCAGCTCTGAGGCACTCAGAGACCCTCCTTTAAATCAGCACTGAGCTCAGAGGCAACACAGCATCTGCTTGTAGGGATGTGTTTGGTGGCCACCATGAACTAAATTAATGCAGACAAAGACCAAGCAGTTTGTTTCTCATTCTCCAGCTGGGTCTCACAGCACCACGAACACAGAGACCCCTCCAGTGCAGTGCCCAGCCTGCAGCACCAAGACACCAGCACACATCTCTGCTTCCCTGGCCAGCCCACCAGGAGCACATTTCACAGCTGAGAACAGTCACAACCACATGGAATACATTTTTAATCCTTGAACCCCTTCACAGGGCCTCACATGTGGCTCTTCTGTTGCAAGAAAAGTAGATGTTTGAAGGATATCCATCTCCCTTGCAGCTCTGGGCTTGCCCATTGCTTTCATTTGGTGATGCCTGGAGCTTATAGCCTGATCAAGCCACTGCATCATCATTATCATGGACAGCAGGCAGAATTTATGCCGCTTTTAGTCAGAAAACATGTCAAACTGAAAACGTTTATCGGCATTTTCCACCAGAGCTTCTCTCAGTGATGCCTACCAGATGCTATTTTGTGTATTGTTATTAAACACAGAGTTTGAATCCCATGGCACAAACCAGCAAACACTACACACTACCCATATTTCTGAATTCTCAGTTTCAGAATCCATTTCCTAAACAGAGATATGGGTTCCAGAAGACTTTCAGTTGCTCAGGACAGAATATTGAGGTCTTTCTGTGAACAAGTTCCTCCCCCCCGGAGCCTGGCAGGACCCACTGGATCCCTGCCATCCTCTGTTTTCCTCAGCAGGTTGGACAAGGCGAACACAGCTTGTAAATAAACAAACCCCAACAGGATGACACTTGATGGAAAAACACCCCCGTGAGTGTGAGCTCGCAGGCAGGGCGTGGGTGTGCACATCCATTTTCATCAGCAGAGCCTCCTCTCACCCTGTGGGTGGCTGCACACACGTGAGCTCTGCCTTCCCCACTGCTGCTCCCTGAACTGCCCCTACCCAGGGTTGTCACCGGTCACAAACAGCATCAGCTGCCAGGGAAAACAAGGTTTGTGTTCCCTCTTTCCTCCCAGGAGGCTGAGAGGCTAAATTCATTAAGGACTGGGAGATCAGTGGATGGCAGAAGGAAGAATGAACATGAAGTTCGGTGAAATCTGTTGAAAAAATTTGTCTTTATAGATGTATCAAGAAGGAAACAAGTGTTGACTAAATGCAAACAGAGCCAAGTGATTAACCAGCCTCAGTTTTACACACCCCCAACACTGAACTGAAGGATGTGAAAAATAAAATGAGCTCTTTCCCTGTACTTTCATCAGAGCTTCTCACAAAAATTTTGCAGGAGCATTTTAGGAGAACTGGAAACTGTTGTTTTATAGACCAATATCATCTTTATTATTATTTTGTTATATTTAGCAATATTTGGTAATATTCAACTGCAGCTGTAAGCTGTTCACAGCAATCACTTTGGAGAGCCTCAGAGTTTGAATTTAGCAGGAAAGCTAAAATGAATTCATCAGCTGAGAATTAATTTTATTTTTACATTAACTAATGATACATGCAGATCAGTGGTATTTAAATAAACACAAATAATTATGTTATTCACCTTTAACTGATGCCTATCTGAATGGAAGCAGCTTGCTCCTGTTACCTGCCTCATAACCAAAACAGAAACGAGTCAGAATAATAAACATTTAGCCTAAGGTGCACATCTGAATTCCACTGAAATCACTTTGACTTAAGTACCTGCTCAAAGCTAAGCCTGCACTGAAGTGTTTCCTTGAAGTCTGCGTGGATCCCAAACCACCTAAGGAGAAAGGCAGGGACCAATGCAGGAACTGAGCAGAAAACTCCATCAGGTCTGGAGAAAAAGAGGCTATTCCTTACATTTCCCATCAAACACAAGAGCATTGTTCATTAGCCTTCACCTAATCATCCCAGATGACTTACAGCACTGCTATGAAAGTAGAAACATTTAGATTTATCCTAAAGTTTCTTACTGAAATTGCTGCAAGGATCTTATTTGCCTGTGCTAGCAAAGAATGGTTTCATCAGCTGCCATGAAGATGGTTGCAAAGGGTGACATCCCATGGCCTGATACCACTCCCTGGAGACTTCTTTTCTCAAGAGTGCATAACCTTACTTCTTATTAAAAGCTGATTTGCAACTGAATTCTCAATCTTCCTCTTCCCAGAAAAATCCCCACAAATCTGCAATGCGGAATTCAGAGAAAACCCAAGACAGGAGAGAAAGACAGATGTATTTATCATGCACAGATGATGTAGGAAGGAGACAAAAAATATTGTCATCAGAGTCTTACTGACTGCAAAATAAGGGAATGGTAATTAATCAGCAAAAGTGCAGGCTGAGAGGAAATATTGATTGGATTTGGAGAAACTTCAGTTTCCTGAAGGAACTGCTCCCCTGCAAAGGTAACCAGGAAAGTTTCTGTAAATTAGAATGGCAACGAGCCAGCCAGCAGCCAATCTGAGTGTCGTTTCAGGCAATCCAGAAAAATATACACCAGATGCATGTTGGTTTCTAAAAAGTAATTTAAATACATTAGTAAATCAATGGCATTGACAGTTTGATGGACTATGATGGAGGAGTCTCACTCTGAAATACCATCTCCAAAACCTGCAAAGCTCTGGCAATTGAGTTGTTACAATTTTATCGTATTTTTAACTTTCATCTTTTCAAAAAAAATTTCTGGGGTTGTTTCAGCTTAAATTTACAGGGATTTCTTTCCTGCTCTACTGGCCCCTAACCCCTTAGGACTCCTGAATGTTCTGTCAGGGGGAGGAGAAGGAAAGGCTTTCACTGTTTTGCATTGTGGAGGGGCAGGAGATGCCAGTGACAGGAATGAGGACCAGCTCTGCCCTGATGAGGTTTGGGTGTCAGTCACAAAGGAATTGGCCACTCCTGTTGAGCAGAAGCAGCAACTTATTCTGTCCTTTTACCTGGCTGGTATGTGCTCATGGCCGGGGGATGTCAGCACCCCTCAGTGTCAAAAGAAGGGAAACAGTAGGAGAAAATGATGGGGTTTGCCCCAAGAAGTACATCATGGGGTCAAATAAAATGATCCCATCAAGCCACTACCCCCCTGGAGGCCTGACCACCAGCAATCCCATGTGTTGCCCAGGGAAGGGGTCACAAGTCTCCAGGAGAGGCTGTGAGTCCACCCTGCCAGCCCAGAGGCTTCTCATGATTGGACTTGTGTCAGGTTGGGTTTGGCCATTCCAAGGGGCTTAATTGGCACTTCCAGAAACAACAACTTCCTGGTTGAAGCACATTTGGGGAGTTGCCTTGCTGTCTTCCTCAGTAATAAACTGTTCTTGGCTAAGGTCATCTTTCATCTGCACAGTAAATAAAACTGTCACTGAAGCTGAGTTTCTGTTTCTCATCAATCAAGCAATACAATAAAACTCAGAGCACCTTGTTTAAACAATGGTTTTGAGAGAAAAGGCCAACCTTAAGGAAGTTTTAGTATAATCGTTTCCTCTCAGTTGTTCAACATAACAGACACGGCAATTTAGCTGGGGAAATGTGATATTAAAGCTTACAAGCCTGATAATCAGATTGTCTTTAGAGACAAAAACCAAGCTGGCTTTCCAGACCTCATCATAACCATCAATTAAATACTTGCCATCTCTTCACTTAACATCCAAAAAACATTTAAGTTAAAACCCTACACTAGCCTGCCTATTTAATTCTAGTTCTATCACATAAGTAGTTTCACTGCTATCAAGCAACATTTTTCATGTTTGTAAGAAGGAATTCAACTGGAAATATTAAAATATTTTCAACATGGTGTTTAGTTTTATCTAGAGGAAGATAAATTATTATATGTGTTCAAGCAGTAAGAGCAGTTGCCAGAAAAAACAGGGTTTGTTCTCACCATACCTGCAATACATCAACCACTACATGAAAATATTTCTCTTTCTGAAACAATTAGCCTAATTTGTAGTGACCTCGCACAGACTTTCACAAGATTACTTTCTGAAGATCATTACTTGCCTAAAATGTGATGCTTACGTTTCCCCAGTAAATCAGCAAATAGCATTGTTTGAGAGGGGAAGAGCAGGCAGGAACATTCCAGCCCATACTCTGCCATTCCCGCAAACACCAGATAATCCCACACCAGTCAAAACAAATTATTCAGGCTGCCAAAACAACTGTTTCCATTTCCCAATAATCTGACAGCGTTTTACGTAAATGCAGAAGCAAACCTGGCAGAGTCTGAGATCAGACAGAGCTCTGATTTCAGGGCAGATCCTTCTCAGGACGTTCCCCTTCTCAAAGCCCAGCATGTCAGCAGAGCCTGCACAGAACTCAGTGCACACCTTGATCTCTCCAGGGCCCAGGAGGTTGTGGGGATTGTTCATTTATGTTTTTAAACAGATGGAATAAAATCTCAATTTCTCTTACTGTAGTATAAAAGATAGGTAACAGTGTATGGAAAATGCTAGAACCACCCTGCTGTCAGGTCCACCTCACCATATCTGTTGACACAGAATTGACTTTCATGGTGCAGAAAATGAAATTTTTAATATATTTTTTGTGAATTCAAAGTCACAACCAGCCAATGGATCTTCCATTAGTCCTGGTTGTCTTCTGGGGAAGAGCTGCCCACCAGTTTCAGGACCTCTCTCCTGCAGCTCCATGCTGGAGCTCTCTGCCTGGGCAGCCACAGGGGATGCACCTTGACCTGGGGTACCGAGTTCTCCAACAAAAATACTGCATTTAGTTGTAAATCCCGAAGAGTTTATGCAATGTGAGTTCCAGCATGACCACTGCCCACTGCAGACCCAAGCCCTCCACATGACAACAAACCCACCCAACTCCAAAGTTCATGGGGCTCTCAATTCCCTCCCCTCCTCTTTCACTGGGGAGAGAACAGCCTGTCCTATTTCTTGTGAAAAGAATGCCAGAGATAGGAATATTTATAAGGAATTTGTATCTATCTATCCAAACTGAAACATTCAAAAATCATGACTCACAATCCCCTCCCAAATCATGGGATTAAATTAACATATCATGGGACTTTGAAAGATGCTGTCTTAAAAAACTATGGAACTCAAACTTTATGTTAGTCATTACCTTAAAATATTTACACAGCCAGAAACTAAAGATTTTTATCAGCAGTTAAAAGAACCAGAAGCTCACCTAGGGAAAAAAAAAAATCATCACATATTCATAAAATTCCTGGAGGCTGGACCTTTAAAAATAGTCCAAGTGTTACAATTCATCACATGTAAATTTATGGGATTTGGCAACAATGCAGTTGTCTCCAGGGATGTTGGAAGAGAGGGAGTGCTCTTGGTTCACCTCTTTTTTTTTCTTCTTTAATAGATCCAGCATGCTGAAAGTGCCCTACTAAGTATTCCTAAATCAGCCCATCGATCAGTTCAGAGCACTGTGCCCTTCTCAACGCTCAGTCACTGAATGTTTTGATGTTTGTTAAACCAAAACTCCACTCATTCTGGAAAAAGACAAACTGGGAAATAAAATTACCATTTCTGAAAGCACGTCCTTTCCGTGCCTGTTGCCTGGAGCAAACCAGAGGTGGGAAGCCAGGTTTAATAAGAGGTAGAGAACAGATTTTGAAGCGTCTGTTCACTTTTTTTGTTAAAGGTAAAGACAATTTCATGGGAAAAAATCCCCTTTACACCACAGTGTGGGTTTTTTTCCAAAATGGAAACTAATCTTTAATCAAGTTTACAATCAAAAGATGGTGGGTGGAAGTGAAGATTACTTTAGTCTACTAAATTATTTCTTTACTTTAAAATTTGAAATATCACAGCTATCCCTACAAACCACCAAGACCTGCTGATCCAGACAAGGTCACTGCTATGTCTCAGCTTGGCCTTCATGAGGTCAGCCTGGCTTTTCCACCCCCCAGTGCTGGCTGATGGCTTTGATTACTTTGTGCCTTTGAACCAGAGCCTACAAAGTCCAGCCCTGGTGCAGGTGAGGTGACAGACACCAAAGTCTGGTGGCATCAGGGACGGTGTGTGGCTTTGGCCACCGTCAGCTCCTGGAGGGAGGGAGGTGTTTGCAGACACTGCTGTCAGAGCCTCCTCTCGCAGGTACCACATGCCAGGAACTGGAGCTGATCTACAGTTTACACTTCTCTGTGTACCACCCTCCCACTCCTGAGGAATATTTACCATCCAAAAACAAAAATACTACCATAAGGTGTGAACGGAATCAAGTTCCTTTTGTTTAAGAGGAAACGCGGTGACTGGCTGATATTTTCAAACATGCAATATTTTTATAAACATCTACTAATAGAGCAACTACCAGCACATCTCCCAATCCAATCCTTCTGGGATTGGGACACTCAGACTCCTGCATTCCCCAGCTCTGCTCCACAGTGAGCACAAAGGCAACCAGAGGAGCTCCCACACAGCCCTGTGTCAGCCACAAAATTAATGGGTCATTTTCAAGGTGGGAAAAAAAAGGTTGGTTGAATGCTATCGCTTGCTTTCTTTTTAATCCCTGTTCCAACCTGAACACTGAGAAATCTGCCCTGTTCACATGACCCTAATTTCAGTGCCTCACCTCTGTGGCTCTCTGTTCCTTCCTTCTTACACTTGAAAGCCCATTAGGCTGAAACAAGATAATACTAGGCTATGAGTGACAAATAACTCTGCAGTTTGGTACACACATTTGGAACAAAAATGTAGCTATTTTGTTGTTTCCACTCAAATGACCCAGTTAATTTCAGTGTTAACATCAGCTGTCAAAACATCTACTTACCAGATTTGCAACTCTTTATTTATCCAGAAAAAAAAAGGTGCAATATCCAAGCAGTTATCAGACAAATAGAAAACACTACACAGGATTGGTGTTTATGTTTAAATCCTGCTATTCCATCACTGTCTCTCACATACTTAGTACATTAAATTCCACGCTGGGTAGCACATCAATAAAATCAAGACAGTTTGTGCTCATACTGGAGATCCCATTATTTCCCTGCTGGGGCCAATCCAGCCCAGCAAAGACATTCAGTGAGGAGCCCGTGTGCCATGTCAGCCCTGGTGTCCTTTGCTGCAGCCTTTGCAAAGCCAGCACTGCCCCCTGTCCCCAGCAGGGACAGGCATCTCTGCACTGCTGTGTCATTCCTCCCTCCCCTCCTCTGCTCTGACCCAGGGACTCAGTGGGACACACGTCTTGGTGTTGGCTGCCTCTGGAGCCAAGGAAACTCTTAATAGCAAACTCAGCTCCACCATCCAGGAGATGGGTTTGGCTGCTGCAATGTTTGCTTGCCCCAGGTGAATTGTTCAACTCCTTCCACATTTTTTCCATCCTCAGAGGGAGAAGAACACATTTCCATTTTCAAGGGTACAGAAGCCACAGAGAGCAGATCACCTTGGCTCCGTGCCTTGAGCTCTGCTGTGTGCATCAGCCTGCCTTACCTTTATACAGGGTGTCCACGTTCTCTCCAGGAAGCTGCTTCTTGGCAGCTGCTCTTCGATAGACCACGTGTGTTCTGCCTCCTCCCTCCTCCTCCTCCCGGGCCCCCTTCTCCAGGGGCTCGATGAAGAACTCGTCCTTGTCCGTGCGGATCATGCCAGCCTGTAGGGACAGGGCAGAGATGGAGCACTTGGCATTACTGCACATCCAGCAGAGGCTGCCAGTAAACAGGGACAATATGCTCAAGCACACTGTGGTGCTCCCTAGGGAGCAATTAGGATGCAGAGAGGAAACCAGGTGAATTCTTTATTAGAGCAGAACCAAGAATCATTTCCCCAGCTTGACAAGAAAGGACAAAAGGGACAGTCCTGAACCTAAAGGACTTCTCTGTGAGCCACATGAGCGAATTTTTAGGTCTAACAATATGTCTAGGAAATACCCATTAAAACACAGCTACAATGAAAGTTACTATGACCTTAGCTGTCCACCAGGTCCAGACCACCCCAGTGTTTACTATTTCTGCTAAATGAAGGATCAGTTCAGTGCCATAAGCTGGTCCTCATGTGCAGTTCGAGTCAAAAAATGTTGAGTCAGCCTTTCTGTTCAGAAACAAGATGGAAAAATACTATGTCTTACTTGCAGGCAGCTAAGCTTTGTGATTATTCCCCCACTGACACAAAGGGATCAGCCAACAAAATAATTTTTCAAGAATTAGCCACAACCGGTTTTTAAAAAGTGTCAGTAGCTCACTGCTGAAAAATAAATCTTATCCACACTAGACAAGATACCCTGCTATGAAAAAAGAACTTTGCACTTCTACAGAGCACCTCTAAGGAACATCATCCAAGCATTTCTCACTGTGTTCAGGGGAAACCCGCAGAAAGACTGAAAACATTAAAAAGAAAAAAATATTTTCATCATCTTTATGCAAGTGAAACAACTTGGGCACCTGAATCACTTGGGCTTGTCTCCTCTTGCAGAAGGTCAGAGCAGCCAAGAGCTGCTTGCAGGGATGCTTGGCCGGAATCAATTTTTCTGCATACGTTTGCACATCTGTGTTTGAGAACTCAAACTAATGAACTCTTAGCTTGTAGACAGAAAGTCTTACTATTAACAGGAATGAAATTGTTCAGATCATTATTGAGAGAAACTCCAGATCTGACCTTCAGGAGCTCCTCCATCTCACTCTTTCCCACTCTGCCCACTGGTGATCCTGGAGTTACTGGAGTTTCAGGCTGGACACAGGAGAACACCTCAACACTGTGACACTCTTCATTTTGCTCTCTCATCTTCTAAATCCTAAATCCTCTGTTTGCTGATGCCCTATCTCAAGCTTCAGGAGAAGCAGCTTTGGCTCACTGGAACCCAGAATCCTCACTTGTAACGAGTATCATCTGAACACTCTTATCATATCCCTGCACTAAAGTTCTCATACAACACATATTTTTCTTCTACAAGCAGCAAACTACATTCCTACTGCTATAAATACAGTAAGTTCACTGGTTCCCTCCTTGGAAAAATGTCAGGTTCATTTCTCATGTCTTAGCTTACATTAGGCAAGACTTCCAGTCCCAGAATTCATATATATAATGTGTACAAAACCGGATGGAAGAGAAAGGATTAAAGAAGCAAAATTATATCGACGCAACTTAAACTGATGCCATCCTGCCTGTATAGAGGAAACTGAATTTGAAATCATGTCCTGTTTCTTCTTATCTAATTTAGATTCTACAACAGGCACAGAAAAGGTGAGACAGGCTCAGTAGCTCAAGGAAGCCAAAACAACCAAGAAAATAAGTGCTGAACCCACAGAGACAGCAACTGATCTTTTACTGTAAAGTGGGATACATGAAAAATTCAGAGGTGATGCCACCCTCCTTTTAATGTAAATTCCAACTGCATTACACCACGCTTCTTCTGGATATTATTAAATATTATGCCCAGAAATTCTGAAATCTTTTTAGAAATGCACAACCAAAGGCCAAGAAGGAACAAGCATTTGCAAGCTCAGCTGCACAGGGTATGATGCACACGCCATACGTACACCCGGGAGAAATGCACTCAGAGCTCGACTGCCATGTGAAAAAATGATTTTGTTTTTTTGCAAGTGAAAAGAAAAAAAAAGGCATAGTTATGCACATGTTTCTATGTATTCCTGGATTCATTAAACCTAGTATTAACTAAGCACCTAATGCCAGACCTTAGTTTGGAGTGCAGACCATAATTGAGGATAGCTGGGGAAATGCTGCTGTCCTACATACACAGCAGGGAATACTGATGGGAGTTTGGAGGAATTTAGATCATCTAAGAAAGTTAACACATAAGCAACTTCTACAGTCAGTAGTTGAACTGATTAGACAGAAGAACAACTGTTATAGGTGAACTTTAGCTTCCAGGGCATGGTGGCCTTTTGGAAGAGAAAAGAGCTGGTCAGAGGGAATTCTGCCCCCTGAAAAGATGAAGGCAACACCTGAGAAACACATCAACTATTTTTGGTCAGAATTATTAGGAAAGGGGGTGTGTTTGAATTGTTAAGGAAATATATATTTTTATATATTGCATGTCCTACACAGTCTTTAATTTAGCCAACATTTGTCATGACATAAAATAAGAAAAAAATAGCTTTTTCAGACTTTAAGAAGAAAATTCATTTATATGGCAAGGCAGAGTTCCTACAGCAATGCTCAGTTCAAGCCATCTGCCTAATAACATAACCACAGTTATAAATGATTCATTAAGAAATACGTGGGGCTCCTGAAAGTCTCCACCACACATTTCCTTGCTGCTTTGAGCAAGACATTTAACCTCTTTACTTCCATTTCTCCACCTGTGAGCCAGCATAACAAGAGTCCTGCAGGATAATTACATGGGCTGATTTGTTATCTTTTTTTTTGCCAAGTGCTTTGAACATGAAAAGTTCAAGATGAATTGCCTACTGCATTTTTTCTGATACTACTCAGAACAACCTCAAAAAGCCACGAAAAGGAGATCAGCTTTTAGTCATGAGCTCAGCACCAGTGCTGTGCACAGCCAGGCAGGGAACACAAAAGCAGCAGGGCATTGCTCAACCCTTCCCATTCCCCAGCCCTGTTCTTACCCACAGATGTCACCACCTTGTGCCAGCCTGCCATGCCATGCCAACTGTCAGGCAACCACCAATTTATGATGACAACAGAGAGCATTGAAGTTGCTGCAGAGAATGCCCCTAGGTGACTAAAACAGAAATACCATATTGTTTGAGCACACCTGTGCCCTCCCTCTGACTAGAAGGGCTTGGAAAATCCTTGGACCATCATCATCTGGAGATTTACTCCAAGAGACATGAAAGCAGAATTAAGGCTTTCCATTACCAGTTTGCCCAAAAGTTCTGAATGGAATCACAGTAGTTTCTTTCATGATCTAAGAGCTTAAAAGAACCTGCTGCCAGCAGTGTTTTTCTACCCTACATTGCTCACCACCCATCCTGGGAATGCTGGATCTCCAGGAGTTATGGATTAGTGGTGCCCTTCCTGCACTTCAGAACCCACCATGGAACTGCATATCTCTATGGAAAGGAATTCATATCCAGGAAGGGGGGAAATAAAACCACAAACTGAGCTGTTACCTCTTCCCCTCCTCTTCTGGAACTTTTACCTTGAAACTGAAGTGAATATGGGAATATTGCTAAATAACAATGGCAGCAGCAACTGTGTCCTGTGACTAATGAAAATATAAATTAATGGAAAAAGTGTTTGCCTTTGGAATGCACCAAACTGTAGCAAGGAGCCTATAACACCCACTAGTTCCCAAAGCAGGACATCCCCAGGCCTTTCTCCCAAGCCCTTTTAGATCCCAGCTGCAAATTACTCAAGTCAAGCACTGCTTGCCACTCATTAATATGCATTAAGGACTCGAGCAAAAGACACTTAATCAAAAGGAAACAGCAGTTCAGAGAATCCAAACCTCTGCTAAGGTTACCAGGGTGGTTATTTAGAAGCGAAAACCACACAGGAAAAAATCTCACAAAGAAGGCAGAGGGTGACTGTCCTGCCTAATTATGACACAAATTATATTGATAAGTCACAAATTAGTCCATTGCAACACACGGGGTTGGGATTTAGAGTTCCACTAATTTCTTTTGGGGGTAACAGGGCTCCTGGGTATCCCTGAAGAAGTCCTTCCAAGGCTTCCAAGGACCACAGGATCTACACAGACTGGCAATGGCAGCAGTCACACAGGCTTTCTGCCCTAATTAATTACACTAATCTTGTGTGGATCGTGGTGAAGATCTCCTCTCCAGCACAGGAGACCTGCCAGAGCCTCACCACCACAACACAGAGCTCAGCTGAAAAGCAAGTTACTTCTCCCATCTCCTCAGCATTCCCAACCCCTCCTGCATTTCTGAAGACATTCTTTAGAAGCCTAATTTGACAGAAAAACTGCCTGGCATATTTAGATCTACAGAAAACTCCAGGTTTTAGAGCATCAGCTCCTGTGGGTAATTAAATGTCTCTCTGGCTGTGCACTTGGTGAGTGACTTAATTGTCTGCTCATTGCCATTCACATCACAGCTCCTGTTCTGGGCTGTAGTGAAGGAACCCATCTAACTGCTGCTTCAGGACTCCAGAGCCTCGGCCCATCCTGTAACCACAACTTTAATTAATGCTCATTTTCTTCCTCATTAGTACAGCTTTACAAAGTTTCTCATTGCCAAATAAAGGCAGATTTACTTCCCAATCCCCGAGCACATGATACAGATAGGAAGATAGAATTAAATGGAAACAAACATGAAATTAATATTAAAAAAAAATCCACGTGTCTGCTTAGTTAATTAAATCACTAACCTACAAAACCAGAGTGTTTCAGAAACTCTTAGGAAACGAGATGCTGTAAATAGAGCTTTGGGTTTTTGAGTGTTTGATTCTTAAAAAGATAACTAGCTAAATGACTGTGTATTAACAAACCCTAAATACAGTCTTGAATTTTGTGTTGTTTTCTTGAGACGAAAGGGAGGTACAAACTATCTGATATTTAACTTCAGCCCCTGAGTTATGAGCCTGCACTCCCTGTGATGCCAATGAAGACTCTAGGAGTGAATTTGCAATGTGGGATCCTCCCAACAATCAATTCACAGAGAAGCTGGGACAGATTTGCATTTAACTGCAGAGTTTCCACAAATACGCTGTGGGTGACTTGAAAGAGAAAACGTTTATATTTGCAGGACAACATACTGGAAAGAAACTAATTCTATGTTTGTATCAACATGTCTGTATCCTAAATACACAACTGTTGTATATTTGACCAAACTGGCACCAGTATAGCAGAGAATCAGAAAGCAAATTCCATGTGCTACTTTTATGATCCTTCTTTAGGTCTTAGAACCACAGGAACATGTTTTTTCTACACAATAACAGACATATCTTTTCAACACTAAAGTTATATACAGAAATACTGATTGTTCAATTGCATTAGAGTGGACCTGGTGCATCAGGAGCTCCAATGACTGGAGCAAGATCACCTGGGAACTGAGGCAAAGGATACAACACAGACCTTCCAAACTCAGCCCTGCCCATGTGGGATCTCTCAGTGCTTTCCCTTCTGCAATGTATTTGTTCCCAATCACACAGTACATTGATTCAGGAGCAGATGCACCTGGCATTTTATTCCCATTTAGTTTAATTTGTTTAGATAACAATGGAAAAAAAAAACCAAAACCACACAAACCCCTTCCTGTGTCATCTTTGCATTTGATTCTTTGAGACCATGCCTTGAACTATTGAAGCATTGCAGAGGAAGAATTGTGCAGTGCTGCAAATTCATCTTCCTTTACAGCAAAATGAGGCACAGGAAGAACTGTAGCAAGTTTTTGGAACGTACTGGCACTTACTTTGCTGGGCTCTGCTGCCCTAAAGCTACACTGATCCACTCAGGCTGGAGGAGGAAGTTTTCAACTAAGTGTATATATATGTATTTTTATCACTGTTAGTATTTTTCAGCTTTTTTCTGAGTTGGTTTGCAATTAGGTTGCTTTATTTTTTGCATAGACTCAAAAAAAAAAATAAGGGGGCAAAATAGATACACATAGGAATTACAGAGCCACAGCCTGCTGAGTAACCCTATGGAAACTGTGTTTTCGTTAGGGCCCCCATTTATCTTCTGCAGAATAAGGGATAAAGTCCCATTTTTACTGCACTTTGAGACCTACTAATGAGCAGCACCATACAGGAGCTATTCTACAGGCTGCCTTCCACAGTCCTTGTTGCTCATGGGAGGGTGGGTATCCATCCATTCACGCATCTACACCCTTCCACAGCTACCAAAAATAAAATCTGGCTCCCAGACCGCAGCTTAGTGACTCCACAATTGCAGGTGTGATTGATAACAGCAGGGGGGCAAATCTGAGCCAATATAGCTGAAGTTGGGAGAGCTGCATTAGTCTGTAACAGATGAGAACCCGGACCCAAA
Organism: Campylorhamphus procurvoides; assembly: GCA_013396655.1. Lineage (NCBI taxonomy): Eukaryota > Metazoa > Chordata > Aves > Passeriformes > Dendrocolaptidae > Campylorhamphus > Campylorhamphus procurvoides. The sequence continues at coordinate 1,409,780 of WBMV01006429.1, forward strand.
ACTTGCAGTTGTATGGTATAACTCATTTTAGAAACTCAGAAGGCTTTTCTGTGGTTTTTAAGAGACACAATGGTGAGACAGACTGTGTCTCATTCTCCCTGAGCCATCAGGAAAACAGACACAATTAAAGTGATTTCACAAAGCAATGCCAGCAGATTTCCAGACAAGGGGCCAGGCCACAATGCCTGCCTTTCACTAGTGAGCAATGCTAAAACCATTCATTCCAACTTCTGCCCTCACAAGAAAACTACCCAATTCTCCCCTCTGTCACTCAGCACCTGCCCAGGCCCAGCAGCACCAGCAGACCAAGGCCAGCACCCCAAGCACAACTTCCCCCCACCCCAGTAAATCTCCTGCCCCATCCGAGCAGCCACTCACTGGTCAATCCTTGTAGATCACAAGAGGTAAATCTCATTTTCAAAAGGTTTGGGCAATATAAAACCCCACAGCTTTCTGTATCTGCCATAGATGCTCCTTTGGCAGGGTACAGCCTGAAAAAGTCTAACAGAGGCTTCAGAGCAGGTAAATTCAGGGCTGGAAGCAGCATTGCACCTTTGCCAGGGTGGTTTCCACATTTCAGGTCCCCCCAAGCACCACCAGCAGGAATCTCGTCTCCAATGAGCTCAGGTGCAAGAGTTGTTACAATTCTGGAGCTTTTCAAAGAGAGACAAGCAGATCTTTTACATAAAATAATGCTTAAGCAAGAATATTTGGGAAATTCTCTAGGCTTGATGGCCACAGGTATCTGTAATTGCAAGTGGGAAGAGGTGAGTTATTAAATAGCTGTTAAGAATGAAAATGATAAATGCAGCAGATCTTGCAGACTCAGGGGACTGTAAACCTGATTGCTGTTGTTGCAAGCAGGGAATAGTAATTTCAGTGCTCTGCAACAGTTTCTCAATTTAATCTTTCAGGGAAGAAAAGCATGAATATCAAGCCCATGAATTTGCTAACAACAACATCCAAAAAGATTAACTTTCCCAATTTTAACACATGGAACCATTTGAAATAAAGCATTTCTGAGGACACACACTGACAAAACACATAGTTGAGTCCTACCCTCAGCAGTAAAACTTAACTGACATTCTGCAAGAAAACAAAACAAGTCTGACTGGAAAGCTCTTCAGCTCAAACCTTCACAAAATGGGACAGTGGCTACACAAGTCTCTTTTCAAAAATATATTCACTTGAGGCACAAATCATCACCCACTGAAGTCAATGAGTGTCACATTCATAAATCTCAAGGCTGGAATTTATAAATGGATTCATAAATATTAAAGCAGTTTAGTCTGATGTTCTATATAAGACAGGCCAAAGACTTTCACCAAAGCACCACTGCAGCCTCCCAAAAACTGTCTCCATCCTGAATTCAGCAAAGTCCTTCTCTGCTAAATGCAAGTTTTACTCTACCTGGATGCCCATAAGGGTGCAGGAAAATAAAAGTAGCCAAAGGTTCCTACAGCTGGGGCTTGTTTTACTGTCCCCATCCTATGGACAGACTTACTTTAACCTTCTCTCCCTTACACTGTGCTGGAGAAATGAGCCTGGAAAGCTGTTACCCAAATGGGAGCACGAAAAACTAATGAGAGATGAGCTTTCAATTTTATACTGCACTCAGTTGTAGGCTCCCAGTACAAGATGTCAACAAAGTGCAAGATACAGTACAGAAACTGAAATAATTAATCCCTGGAGGAACAGGCTTATTAAGAAGGATTAAATCAAAGAATTAATGTGCACTATTTGTCTGTATGACAAAGAGGAAGGGAGGCATATGATAACTCTCCAAGATCTGAAAGCACAGAGAGAATAAGAATTGTTGATGAGAAAAGCTTGGACACACCAGGAAACAAACAAAGAAAAACTATGACAGAAATTTTGTTCTGCAATATTATAGGCAGTCTTGGGCAAAACCAACTCAAAAGCTTGTCCTTAAAATGAATTAAATTAGCATTTCTTACTCTTTACATTGCTGGTACCTACCATTCAAGGAACAAGGTTTAGTCACTGCACAATAACAAATACATTTTAGCAGACTTCTGCAGAGGAAGAAATAAAGAACATCAGCTGAGTCCAAAACAGGCTCAGGGAACTCAGCAGTGACTGGTGATTTACATCCTTGGAAAAGCAAAATCAAGCAGGAGGTAGGTTAAGACACCAAAGACACCCCCTCGCTACTGGTCAGCTTTGAAGACAAGAGAAGGCCTCCTATGGACATCTGGTCCAACAGAATGTGGCTCATGGGATTTTCTCTTTTCCTCATTTTGATCACCTCCAGTTTTTTATGGGTTTTGCTTTTTGGTTTTTTCCTTCTATTTTTCTCCTTCACTCCCTCTAAGGCTGAAGTAAGGAACAGAACAATTTAATATTGTGTGAGCCGAAGAACAAGAATGTTCCCTCTGACTGTTCCTTAGACTGTGGATCCAGTCACCAGAAACTTTTCTCCATAGTCCAAGCAGCACAAAAGAACTGAAATTACCTCCATGCACACACAAAACTGTACAGGACAAAACCACAGTCAGATAATAACAGTAGAAACCTGAAAGAATAGCAAGTGTTGAAGGAAGAAGTGGACTGTTAGAAACATTTTGCTGTGGTAAACAGAAAGCACCTATATTCTTAGGAAAAGGTTAAAGTCTGTTATAAGTCTGTTTTCTCAAAATAAATAGAAATGAAGATCCAGCAGCAACCACAGAGTTGGAAGTTGGACACAACATACAAGTCAAATGGATCCTATAAAGGACACACTCATGAATATAACAGAGTATGGAAAATACATGCAAAGCAAGAGGCATAAATGAGCCTGCAAACCTTTCAGAACTACTAGAAATCAAATTACACACCATATGTCAGTGGGCTAATGTATTCACACCAGTAGAGCTGGGTTAGCACATTCGGGTAAGTCTACAAGTGTTGCGTGTTTATTTGGACAGTACTACTACCAGAGAAGATATTAAGGAAGTTCTTCGAGGGGTGGTTCCCACACTTTACACCTCTACTGTAAAATTACACGCCTTTCTTATTTAAAGTTGCTTTTAAATCCCATGAGATTGTGTTATAATTAAACAGACATTATTAATTTTGACAGCTAGGCAGAGAGAGAAAAGAAATTTTGCAGCTCTTGAAACAACAACAATGTTTAAAAACTTCTCAAAGTCAATTGTCCAAATACAGTTACAAGAACTACAAGTGGGGAATCTGGATCAGAGGAAATATCACACTAAGAAAGCCAGTTATGTCCCTTCATAAACACAAAAAAAACTGTTAGTTTTCAGAAGAAATTGTCAGATAATCTGTACCAACTCCACCACCCAAACCAAAGTCAGTTATTGCAATCACATCTTGAAGTCCTGCCTAGAGAAGGAATAAATCCCCAGCAATTCAGGGCCTGACAGGGAAACATCCAGAAAACAGAGGTTCCAACCACCTGCTGAGCATCCGAGACCAGACATACTGGTGGTGGCTTGTGGCCATATCTCCAGTGAGCCACTGAGGCTCACAATGAGCTTCCAATATTACAAATTACAAAGGAGGCCAATAAATCCTCACTCTTCCACTTTAAATTTACTACATAATTTAGGGTAGAGATAGCACTATCAGGAGCCCAAGAGGCAGAACTCAGGAAGATCAGAGTATGAATGCACAGGAACCTGTCAAATAGAAGCTAACACTGGCAAAAACCTGAAATGCTTTGTCAGAAACATTTAACCAACCTACTCATCTTACAAAATCCTGAATTAGCTGCTTCCAGCTCAGGTAAAGGATGGACAGCTATTGCAACGAGTTCAGTGAAGATTTCCGCTCACTCTACAAAGTCAGCCAGCAGCAAAACAAGGAGGAAAAAAAATGTTTAAATATGGGATAAAAAAAGCCAAGACAGATGGCACTATTTTGTTGTTACACAAGTCAGTGGCATAGCTGCATTGGAAACACTGGCTGCAGGATGCCTGCAAATACAACTGAACTGAAATGTTTCCAGAGAAGTTGAATGAGAATGACCAGCACCTCAAAAGCACTCTGATTTCAGCAGGGAGACTGAAAATGCTTAGATATTTCTTTCAGTATGAATGAGAAAGTCAGAGGAAAACAATTAATGGTATATTAAGGAATACCTGAAAGTCATCTCTTCATTTCACAAGAAAGAGAAAGAATATCAATTAAATTAAAACATGCTTTCCCCTGCCTCCTTCTACCTAAAACAAATCATGGAGTAACTCTACGTCTTTTTTTATTCTCCAGCTGACATCTTAGAGCAAATTAAAGACCATTAATACAAGCAGTGAGGAGCCTCAGAAGCTCCAGGGTGCCCCAGAAAGTACAGCAGCAGGTCTGGACTTCTTGCTCTTGGATTCCTGCCAGACCAAAAGACTTTATTAAATGAAAATGCCCAGAGGAGCCTAAAGGGAAAAATCTCTTTTAGTTTATTTAACTAGTGATATTGCTTCATATTTACAGGTTGAGGTTTGTACTGGTGGCTTTTTGTTTTTACAAGTCTGTGTTCCAGCTGACCCTGCTTTCACAGGACTTACACCTACTGTGACAGTTTTACAACCTGTTGTAGCTGCCCCACACAACACGGCCAGAGCCAAGCTGTTCTTTTGGTAGCACCGTCAGGTTTCAGAGCTCTCCTTCAACAGGTTTCAAGTTCTATTTAGGTCCCTCATCTCTATGGCAACTGCCAACTCCACGGAGCCTCACAGCACCGTGCTGGAGGAAAGCAATCCCCCTTCCTCACTGGGGACATGAGAGGAGGGAAAACTGCATGACTTGTCCAAGGATGTGAAGGAACTGCTTGGCAAAGAAGGGAAATCAAATGTCCTGAAGGCCAAGTCCAGTGCCTGATCCATAAGATGCCTTTTTCACTCCCACCAGCAAAATCACACACTCCAGGCAGCCCTCAGCATCAGAGGCACTTCCAACCAGACCAAATTCTCACCCCACAACGCAGGAGCGTTATGGGATGTGTCATTACTCACTCCATCCCTGGTCTGCTCGGCTGCAAGAAGTTGGTCAATGAACAACCCTCACCCCAGCGTGGCCACCAGCCCAGGCTGGTCACTGCATGGAGGAGCTTAACACAATTCAACTTCCGTGGGATTCATCTTGACTCTGGGGTGGCTGGAATTTCACAAAGCTCTAAAGGTTGTTTTAAAAAGTTCTCCAGATTTTAGCATTTTTCACGCAGTCTGCAGTTCTCCTTCCTGGTTTTTGGAAAACAACACACAGCTGTGCCCTGGATCCAGATGTGACTTTTGGCAGCAGAGAGGGGAGACCCAAAGCTGGGCTGGGGTAGCCACTGTCACCCCAAGCTGTCTGGAGCTTCTCATCAGCAAGGAGGGACCAGTCCCCCTCACTGGCATGGCAGGGTGCAGCATCCTGGGCTCCTGCCCTGTCACAGCACCTCTCAGCTGTGAAATACCTTCTGGATCTGCTCTTCTCACTGGAATTAATGGGAAAACAATGACCACGTGCATGAAAGGCAAGGGGGAAGACACATGGAAAAAATCCAATGAGTGTTGTGTTTCCTCCCAATTGAAGGCAGGTTTCTTTCTTGTATCTGCTACTTCAGGTTTTTGTTTGGTTCTGTTTGGTCTGTGCTGGTGTTATCCATGCTCCTACCAATTCTCAGCATCTTAGTTCCAAATCCATCTTTTCCACAGATTCTGAGCATATTTTTTGCCTTTTCCAAAGGGCTCACTGGGTTCCGTGTCGTCGCAGACCAGATGGCACAACACTTAGATTTGCTTTAGTAAACGGACAAATGTGATTGCTTTGTTCTTCTCTGCCCACATCTGTGCTCAGGGGAGGGCTGTGCCCCTGCCAGCCAGGCAGCCAAGGACAGGGACAAGGTGGCCATCAGCTGGCAGTGGGGCAGCACCAGGCACATCCCCTGGAGCTCAGCTGGCAGTGGGGCAGCACCAGGCACAGCCCCTGGAGCTCAGCTGGCAGTGGGGCAGCACCAGGCACAGCCCCTGGGGCTCAGCGGGCAGTGGGGCAGCACCAGGCACATCCCAGTCAGCAGCACAAGAACCAAACACCAAGAGCTGCCTTCCTCCCAGGCCACAGGAATAACAAAGCTTGGGAAAGGTGCACTGAAGTGCAAGGGGAGGTGGGGAGAACACTGAGCACAAAAGAACAAGATATGCTGGCTCTCCCAGAAGAGCCTGAGGACAAGCACTGTCATTTCTAGCCATATTTCGACTTCTTAAGCAACCTCCCATCAGTCACAATTACAGTATGTGGAGGGAACCTGTTCCATCTTGGAAAGCCAGAGGCCACTTAGCCTCATGACAGCAGGCTGTGATCAGACCCAGCTTCTCTCAGAGTACAGAGCAGTGAGAATTAACCCCTGGCCTGCCAAGGGCTCTGCTGTGCTGGCAGACACAGCAAGCCATGTGTTAAAAGTTTTGACTGGCCATGGATGAAGCAGTCTTCAAAAAATCCAGGTATGACTGGGAAACATCCTGCTTTGTAGAGAGGACTCCAGTCATTCTTCAGGTGGGCTCTCCTTTGCCCACAAGGCACAAACACAAAGGGCCCACAGTGGCATCTCCAGAGGAGTCCCTCACTCAGTGGTTCAGGTTTCTTCCAGGCATGAGGGGCTCATAAGAGAACATAAATGAGTTCATGCTTCCAACTCATCACATCAACAACCAGAGGTGTGTTTGAAGGAGCCTTTCCCCCTTCTCCACAAACTCACCAGCCCATTTCAGAGGGACCAAAGGAAATACTTCAGGCCATTTCAATTCACTAAGGAATTTCCAGATACACATTTTTGGTTTCCATTTGGGCTAATGCTTATTGGAAACACAATGGACTACCATGAGAAGGAGAGGTCATTTTCCAACCCATGGGTATAATCCCAGAGGGGAAAGAGAGGAAGTATAAGGAAGGTTAATGAGCCCTGAGGTATTGCTTTGGGGGAAAAAAACCCAGTGTAGAAGAACAGGATTATTAAAACACCTGTGTGTTCCCAGAGCTCAGACTGCTTGGGAATATTTATACTGGTCTTGTGATCCTCAAAGTACTGAGTTTGGGATATCTTTGTTTTATCAGCCAACGTTAATATAGACAAAATTTTAAATGCATTAGTGCATCCTTGCTTATAAACACACGAGCATGTTCTCAGGCACCAGATGATTTCAGCACGAACCAGCCTTTTCATCCACTCATTACCTACAACATCCACAAGTGTGGTGTATTTGTAACTGGTCACTAAACACAATGACACTTAATAACTGTGATAGAAACAATCCTTGGGAGCTGCTTCCTACCTGGGGCAAGGAGGTAGAAAAGAGAGCAGAGAATGAGGGCCAACACCTTTCTATAACTTTTTAAGGGTTTTCTTACAGAGTTACTGCTGATTTTTTTATGGTTTATTGGAGGAAAAAGTCATTTTACTTCAGTCTCAGAGGAACTGAAAACTACAGGTTTTTTATTTGACTCTCTCCAAGTCTCTTTTTGTACCCTCAAGAGTGCACAAAATTTTGCCTTTTTTCCACATCTTGCAGAGATTTTTTTTAATTAGCATAATGCTTTAAAATTAATTGCATTTTTAAAATAAGAATAACTCCAGCTTTCTTGCAGGCAGCTACTGAAGTGAAACACATGATTATGCAAACCACAACCAATATTTTGGTGCCAAAAATACAGCTCAGCAGAGAGATGTATAAATACTGGCCAAACCTTGGAAAATTCAAGTTACAGAAGTAGATAACAGAATTCTCTTTTCAGCAGCTATTCAAATTTCCTTCCTTTTTAACTTTCTTGGAAAGGAATCAATTAAAAACCAAACATTAATTCAACTTCTGCACCATCCTTTTTTATTGCTTCTCTCTCACGGGGGAAACTAAAACACACCTTAAAAATTCTCCTTAATGTCTCCTTTCAGACAGCAAAGCCACTTGCCATGGCCAGAGCTGTCTGTGCTCTGCAGACATGGGGCCATAAATGCAAAACCTCCAAAGCTACACAATTCAGGTAGCACCACTTGGTCTTTGGGACTGTTCTTCTCCAAGACTTCCATGTGACTCTGCAGCAACCAAGATGACTTGGCATACATGAAAGATGGGTGCAAACCGAGGGGTTTCTGATTTTACAAGTAATTCATGGGGCAGAAACAGCCAAAGGACCCATTTCTTTTCCAGCTCCTTTTTGCATCCTTCCAAGGTAAACTTGGGCATTTGCACATTTCTGATCAGTACTTGCACAAATTTTATAGAAGGCTAAAATTAACATGCAGGGACTCTTAACTACACTTCATTTAAAAAGAGTTGAAATATAATGAAATATTTGTATGCATAAAAGAAGCAAACTTGTTTTTGAAACCTGGACCTAATCTTCAGTGAAATATGGGCAAAGACCAGCCAGATATCTGGCATGTACCTCTAAAATAACAGCTGGGGCCTGACATTGGGAGGGCCCTGTGAATTTAATAGAGGAGAAAAAAAAATAAACCATTGAATTAGAATAGAAGTACCACAAACCAACTTTGCAGTACATATACATGTAGAGATCAGCACAGACCATGTTGATTCTGTTATCTACTGTGACTACAACATTTTTCAGAAGCATTTGATTCATATGGAGAACATGTGGATCGAGAAGCCTCGAAAGAAGCTCCCCCATCTGTCACCTTTCCCTCCAGTAACTTCTGTCTCCCTCACTAGTCATGCTAAGCCTGCAACCCCTCTTAGCAAGGAAAGGATTAATCACACTCTCAGTTCTCACAGGAAATGCCTCAACCAGAATAGTCAACGCTCTTAATATCAACACACATGGCTATAACAAAGACCTTGGACACTGTGCTTGAAACAGCACAGCCCTCCATGCAGTACTGACCTGTGGGGATCTGATCTCATCCTACTGCTGTACAGAAGATGGGTGACTTAATGAGCTGATTTTTTTTTCCACTTGTCCTCCACTGAGCTGTTTTGCATCATTTCAGTTAAGCAACACAGATAAGACCTAGGTCCTCTTGAGTGAGCTAATACCCATTAATAATACACATAGGTTGATTGGAATTTGTTCTTTCTCTTTTCCTTGACCCAAATATGAGGAACTGTGCACTGAAAAAAAAATATATATAGATATTTAGGAGGTTTGTGTTTTTGTGCATTCCAAACAGCACAATTTGCCTCCCATACACACTCCATTTAAGGACGCATAATGTCAAATCAAAACAGGTTATGTTCATCTCATCTATCCTTAACAATGAAATCTCTGTACAGATTTGAGCATGTTTACTCTACTCTGAAAACCTACACAGTGAAATCTACAGCTAAGAGCAATACTAGAACACCTACATAATCAGAGAAACTGCAGGAGGAATTCTGCAGAGCAAAAGCTAAACAGATCCTATTATATTGCTCTGACACTGTGGAAAAGGGAGAACAAATATTGAACACGCAATATTACCATTTATTTCTGCTGAAGTAGCTCGGGACTAAAGAGGCATTGTGTAAATATACAACCCACAAATCAGTGATGATCAAACACAGCCCTGCACGCAAGGATTAGATACAGAAAACAAACCAGGAGTGGGGCAAACATCAGGTGAGCAGGAAGAATTAGGACCTGCCAATACCCAGCAGCTGCAGAGCTGGAGCCTGAGTGGCTGGAGTGCAGGTGCATATGGCAGGGGCTGCATCTCCCACACTGTCACACAGCTCCTGCACCTTGCACATGGACCCACAGGAGCACTGAGCTTGGAAAAGACCTTTAAGATCATTGAGTCCAACCCAACACTCACCATGCAAGACACAGAGCCCCGGGGCTGCCTCCATATGGGAGGCACATGTCAGGCTGAGGGCAAACCCACGCCAGAAATGATGAAAAAGCAGCACAGGTTACAACAGATTGCCAGTTATCAATTCAAATGCGACAAACCAGCCCCGTGGGCAATGCTATTTCGGGAAGTGTCTACCTGGCAGGGGAGCAGCCGAGCCCAGGAGCGTGGGCTGCCAGGCTGTGCTTTCCTCAAGCTGCATTTTCAGGGCTCATCCAGCAGCACAGTCGGGGTAAATTACACACATTTCTTCAAGTTCTTAAGGGGTTTTAAATTGCATTTACAGTGATAGCTTGAGCACTGAGACAGACTGGGAAAAGAGGCAGCAAAGCAGGGTCAGCATCACTTGCCAGCTCGCAGGAGTCACCTGTCCCAGCCCAGGGTAATAACTGTGCAGCCTGAGCCACTGAGCCAGCAAACCTGCAGCACATTGTCAAATAAGCAGCAAAATACCTGTCTAATGCCTTTAATTTCGTATGTTGCAATCTGGTGCATTCATAAAGCCCATTAAAAAGGGCAAAAGGAAAATTTGGAGCAATTCCTACAGATCAGTGTGCCTGGAAATCTTACATTAGCTCCCAGTTTAGAAAAAGAGTAAAGATACATTAGCTGACAAGATTTGTGCAAATTATGGAAAAGATAGTTGAAGGGAAATAATTCTTGCTACTCTGAAATTGAGTCAATGTTTTAAAAACAAGTAAAACTAAAAGTGAAAATAAAGTACTCACAAACCAGCAACCTACTTATAGAAAAGTTTATGCTCTCTATGCCTGACATGAACTTGTTCTGACCCATTGCTATGAACAGAGGAACACACAAAAAGTCAGAGTTCCTCTTCATTCATTCTGCAAGTCAAAGCCTGAAAAAGTCAACACTAGAGTCTGACAATGTTGCCATGATGGAGATGGTCTTTGTATATAGGTTACTATGAAAATCAGAAGTCCAGTTTCAAAGCAGGCAGAAGACAAACAAATTCAATAGTTTAATAATGAAATGGCTTTCTCTGCCTTCTAATGAAACAATTTCTTGGCAGAACAGCTGGCCAGAACATGAGATTCTGGCAAATATTACAATATTCCCATACACTCATGAGTCAGAATACCCTGGAATCTTAGTCAATGCTTTCAACAAAGCAAAAATTAGCAAATTATGATAATCTAATGAAAAAAATAGAAAAATAAATCCTCGAATCTCTGTGTCCAGTGTAACTGATGAGCTTCTGAACAACAACATCCCACCAAAAAATCTCTTGTAAATGGGCAACAAAGTAAAGATTGCTGGCAGAAATTATTTGGTGCATAATTTTAATTAACAACTGAATTCAAGTCATTCCTGTATTCCCAGGCAATTCAAAATAGAAAAAGGTGACATTCATAAAATAAATTACTCTTTATGAATTATTCACCCAGCTCTAATATCTTTTTCAGAACTTCCAATCTGTTCACTAAACCGTGCTGTGAAAAGCTCAATACCACATTCATTCAAACAAACGTAACGTAGCTGAACCCTGAAGGAAAGCACACACAGATCATCCCTATAGCTGAGTGTTCCACAGCCAAAACCCCTGTTTGACACAAAAACAGGGTGTTCTCCTACCTGTGCTTCACAGGACACACCAACACCTGCATCCCCAGTGCTATCCTTCAGGAGAAACTAAAGATATCTGGGCACGACCTACTGACCTACTTCAAGACAATCACTGGCAGACTTAGAAGATGTTGCCTCTCTCCTGACAGTGGGGGGATGTTGTAAATCTCAGGAAGAAACCCCATCACAGACCTTTCCCTTGCCATGTGAAAGAACTTGATTAACATCAGGTGAGTCACAGGTAAACTTTCCATGTCCTGACCTTGTCCTTGCACCAAATCAGCATCCCCAAGAGCAGGAAAGGGGCACACAGACTCCTGAAACAGCAACTCGCTTCAGTCCACACTTCCAGGATGCAATCACAGACCCTCTGGGGACTCATGAATTCAAATCCTACACCAGAGGCAAGAAAACCAAACATATTCACCAACCTTTGCTTGGGGAAAGGAGTACAGTGATGAATGAAGAGGAATTGGAGCTGCTGTTCTCTGTTACTCACCATGGAGAGTTCAATTCTCCCCCATTAGTAAATACAAAAATATGCAGTTTTATCATCAGCCAAATAGCCAGGCTGTGGTCCTCAGAGGATAATCTGGCAGTCAGTGCTGCAAGGTTTCTCCATTTGGGTTGATATTACATTAAATAAGATGTCTCAGATCTCTCTCTCTCATAGCAGTCATCTGGTGTGTTATCTCCCATGTACATTAGGAGGGCTGTTTTCCCGAAACCTGATGTCTCATTGTAACCAGCACATGTCAGGGAATTGCAAATCAGCACATTACAGAGCACTGCTGTGGTCCCAGCCCTGAGAACACCACGCAGCACCTCAGCAGAGGACAGGACTGTACACCAGCAGAGAGGCTTCTGCTGCACTGGGGAGATGAACATGTGCTGCTCTGGGCACACTGGGATCCCACATGTCAGGCAGCACCGAAGGAAGGAGAGTCACAATGCAAATCTAATATTTACATTCTTTCCCAGAATCTCAGCCAGATTGTCAGGGGTTTGTTGGCAGCTTAAGTAAAGCCACGGAAGTATATAAAAGCAGCAAAAGAAGCATGATTCTGCATTGTAAGACAATAAAGGAGGGCCTAGGACAGGTAGTGATGTCCCTCAGGGCAACTTCTGTCCCTCCAGGTCACCGTGGTGGCAGGGGAAGCCTGTGCTCAGAGAGGAGAGACTTGTGCAATTGCTGTGCTTGGTGCTTGTGTTCATAAGTGATGGAGAAACAAAGGCAAGGAGAGGCAGAGTGGTTCTATGAAAGACCATACCAGGCATCCCCACTGCCTTCCTGAGAAATATGTCGGCTTAAATAAATTAACTCTCTTCTCAAATAGAAACATTTTCGATGTCTGAGCTCTCTACAAATCTCAGTGAAGTTTATCATTTTTTAAGGGAAATCTAAATATTACACAGACATTGCTGAGCAAATTTAGGACTTGGGAGGTGGGGGAAGTGTTCTTTTCAGAGGGAAAATGGACTAAAAACTTCCAACGAACTCTAATGGATCTACAGCTGTGTTCCCTCTCCTACATCACCACCCTGACCCTACAGCCTCCTGTTTGCATCCAAGAAACATGACTAACATGCTGGAGGAGTAATCTGATGACTCAAAATTCTGGACAGTGACCTCTCACATCTACTCTGTGCCAGGCTAAAACCCCAGAAAACATTTTCGTTGGAGTCTCAGCTGACCTGCAGATGAAAAACACTTCAGATAAATTCTCTATTTGATGTGAGCAGTAAGAAAGATGGAACGAGATGACCCATGACTCAAAACACCCAAAAGGAGGAAAGGAAAGGGAGATATGGGAAAGGGAGAATGGGAGACAAAGCTGAACCTGCAGTAAGGGACAAAGGATGGAGTGGTGAGGAGGAGAAAAAGGTTCAAACTGCAAAGTGGTTTGTTATGCAGCTGCCAACAATGAGTTTTTAAAAACAACGTGATGAAAACTGATCATGTCAATAACATAATTCAAAGTTTTTTTCTCACCACACATAAACCTGGAATTATTTCTTATTATTCTTATGTCTTTAAAAGAGAGAACCAAGCCCATCTCACTGTTCTATGAGACCGCTGCCTGGGTGCAGCAATAAAACACATCCAGCAAGAGTGACCCACAGCAAGTGAACACTCATGTGCAGTTCAACAGCTGCCCATTGTTTTAAAGATGAACAGAAACAGGCAAAATACATTCTGTGTTATTTTAATATCTACATATATAAATATATCTAGTAGGTAAAGGAAATCAAAATCCAAAGCTCGAGTAGACTGCCAAAACTAAAGAACAGAAGCAAAACTATGGTGTTGCTGTTGGCTCCAAAGAAAACAGTTTGTCCACCTTCTTCCAGGAACTTTGAAAGATAGTGATGGAAAGCAAAAGGAGAGGAGAAAAACATCTAAAAAGAAGAAAATTACCATGCAAATTGAAACCACATACTGAGACCCATAAGAGCATCACACACTTCTGCTCATGGTATGTATCTCACAGGTTCAGGTCAATACCCTCCACTGTCACTGTTCTCTCTCTAACACACACCTGCTCTGGGCATTGATTCACTCTATGGTTTATTTGTCTGTGTTGAGACAGAGGGAAAGACCATCCGTAAGTAACAGTCAGATTATTAACAATTCCAAATGAGCTTCCCTGGAAAGCTGCACAGATCAGAGATGAAATTCTTGTCTCCTCTCCAATAACAAGTTTTGCACTGTCTGTAGGAGCAGGTGGGGAAGGTTTTTAACCCAGAGGAGCCTCTCACTTGTGATCACAGGAGCAGAGGGGAGAGGCTGATGTGAACCATTCACAGCCACGTCTGGGCCAGCATTGTTTCATAAACCAGGTTATTTAGGAAGAGGTAAAATTTTGTGTTTTGGTATCTGACAGGGCCATGCCTCCTTCCTCAGGCTAACCAAGCTCTGAGACTCAAGGGCCCTACAGAAGATTGGGCACTATGGAAGACATTCCACTATGGAGATGTTGCTGCACCTGATTTAAAACCAGGGCTGTGGGCACCAATCAGGAAAGGAGATCTCAAAATATGTGAAAGGGGGAAATTGAGATGATGATGTCTACATTTAAGAGATGTTTAAGGTGCTTGAATTAGTTTGGAAAGGAAATCCTAGCTTTGCAGGCTTCCTACCAAAGAGGCAACACAACCCAGAGCTAGAAGGGTGAGAGAAAAAGCAGAGGAAAATGAATCAACTAGTGCTAGAAGCTGATGCACATAAATTATAGCTCATTAAGTGCTGGGGATTATGTTAATCTGAAAGAGGAATCTGTTTGTCATATCTTAATCCTACCCAGAAGATGAGCACACAGCAAGAACACTCACTTCAGTGCCAGACAAGACCCTTCTGGCAGAGGCTTGATATGCTCTAGCTAAGTCCCAATAACTTCACAGTTTTGGTGAGTTTGATCAAATTTTTTGTGTTCTTCAAGTAAACGATCCTAAAGAACTGTTAGAGAAATTTTAGGGCTATTACACCAAGTAAATAAATCAGATTTCAGGACAAAAAGCAACGACTCACAGCTTCAAAGAGGGATGACTTCACACCTGCTATTAATCTTCATGCACCTGCAGCTGAGACCTTTGGCTTTGGCCACTTTTAAGGCAGAAAAACCTGATTTAAGTGAAAACAGATGGTAACTGATATGATAAAACACTTATTCCTGACAGGTAGAAACAACCCAATCTCATTTATGTCCAGTGCAAGACAACTCCCCCTGCCCTCTTCAGAGGGGCAGTGCAGGCACAGCTCCTGCTCCACAGCTGTGTTTCCTCAAGGAAGAGGAGAAGGATCAAGAATGTGAACACGCACAATTCCCGTTGGTAGAGAGGCAACAAAAACAAGATTGTGCAGCCTGTGAATTCACACTGACAATCTGAAGTTTTCGCCAGCACTTTTTCCTCTCATTGTGCCACCAAAATAAATGAACCTGGAGCCAGTTATAAATTGGCCTTTATAAAAAGGGGATTTGTTGTCTTTGAGTGCACTGAGCTCTACCATCCCACAATGCATGAATTCTGCAGCCTTTGCACTTTAAGGGACATTAATTCAAATGAATACAGTAGCAGAACACTGCCATATATTACACTGTGTTTTCACAGATGTACATAGTTTTCCAATGGAAAGATGCAAACAATGCAAACCTAGGCAGGGGAATTAGGCATGCAGGCAGAGTCGATACACAGGTATGAAACACAAAGTAGGACTGGCATGCTGACAGGACATTCCTATTCTCTAGGGAAATTAGCATTTTGAGGGTTGAGTATGCAGCTTGAGAACATCTGAATGGCCAAACACAGCTTCCTGTTTACATAAATTAATAGAAGATTAGTCTTATCCAAGCTTTGAGTTCAGTAAGTGACGTGTAAATTCCATGTGACTCACAAATCCTTTGCATATGGCCCAAACACACATAGGATTTTCCATCCTGAGCCAGAACTTGGGTCCAGCGTTTCCCTGTAATGGTGATTTCTGGGAATAGGAGATAGAAACTCTAAGACATTGCTACTTTTTCCTCAGTCCATCCTTTTAAAGAAGTGGCAACTCCACTTTGCAGGAGCAAGCCTGCAAAAAACACAGACCAGATGGAAATGTATTGCTATTGTGAACCATCCAAACTAAAACTCACTATCTCCTCAGCCTGAGGCCAATGGCCCCTCCACACAGCCCTTGGTATTTCTCCTGCACAATGTCAAGTGATCTTATCTACTCCACTCCCAATGTAAGGGTTAGAATAAAAGTGGGAGGAGTCCTCTACAGATGTCAAATAGTCTACACTGCAACAACAAGATGGTAAGGAAGAAGGGAAGTGAATTCTTACCATGTTGGGAACTGCATTTTGGGTCTGTATTTCTCAAGGAAAACACTCATATCCACCTGCACTGAATTTTCAAGCTTCATGCACGCCACAAAAAGCAAGATAAGATCTGAAAAGCCTCATGGCTTCATTCTTCACTGAGGCCAAGTGCTATCTACCACAAAGAGGGACTCTGATGATTGCCCCAGTGCCAGAGTGGGAAAGGCACACTCCCAGCAAGGATGGGCATCACACTTGCTATGCACTAATTGGAAGAATCGTCTGCTGGCAGTTTTAGCTGGCCTTGCAACCTCTTCACACACAGTCCAAACACTCCTTGTGGGAAAGCTGGCAAAAGCCCCAGAGAATTACAAAATGATGAATTTTGCTTGGACAAGAGAGATTGCCAGAGTTAATTATGAACCATTATTTAGACATATCGGTGAGGAAGACATAACAATTCTCAATAGTCAGACTTATTATCAGGCCTGCCAAATTCCTGCCTCTGGGTACAGCGCTGCACGTAGACCAAGATATTTCTTCAGAAATTGGCATTGATGAAATTTTATGAATAAGCAAAACATCCCATTAGCAAGGGGTCTCTGAACATCCATTAGTCAGAGCAGCAATGAAAGCATGGGATGGAGCAGCCCACAGGTCACTTCCTGCCTGTCCCAGTGACACGGATCGTGAGAAACCCATTTTCAGCCACAGAAAGACCCAAGAATGTTGACAGCTTGGGAATAGCTGAAATGCTGCACTGTTAGCTAGAGGGACTGGGGAAATTAATTTGCACGTTGCCAAGAAATTAAACCAAATTTAATTTCCCATCTTGGGCTTTTTTGTATCTTTTCAACTTCTTGCAAATCAGTCATTACGCCAAGAAAATATCTTAAAAATATCATAACAAACACAAACCCCATACTGCTAAAGCAAATGGTGAGTTAGGAAAAGAAAACATTTTCTCCAATGTCTGAAAATCTTTGATGCCAACTAACAGAAGATGGGAAAAGTATCATAATAAGAAACTGAGAATTTAATACACAGAGAGTGATGGGATATTTGGGTAATATAACACAGGAAATCTCCTGCGAACTGCATTAACAGCAAAGCTCCAAGCCACTCCTAACAGCAATAATGAGAGGTGCTGATGGGATTCTGGAGAAACACATGGGGTTTTTTTCCATAATATATGATGTGTAAGATCAAACGTCTGTGCTTACTGGGCCAACGACAGACACAGAGCTCTTCTGTCCAAACAGAGGATGATAGAGAAAGACCTGACAGCAGTGTTGGTGAGCCTCCTGATTGCCTGTGAAGCCCCAAGGGTCCCCAGTTGCAGTAAGAACAAATATTCTCAGCACTTTGTGCCTCCCAAATAAAAGCTCAATATCCTGTTTCCTAAGGTGTCCTATAACTGCTTGCTAAGAAACTGTTTAAGAGCAAGGCAAGCAAGCAGTGATGTTCTCCAGAATACACCTCCTACTTGCAGCAAAGTGCTAGTGTGGGATTTCCTGCAGCAGCACTGGAGACTGGATACTTCCCAGCTCTTAATCAATTTTCCTTCTGTGAATCTCTGATGACTTTTTGAACTCATGCAACACCTTACCATCCACTCAGCAAGTAGCTCCATGGCTTCATTGTGCTGTGCTGGCTTCCTTGTGCTTGTCTCAAACTGCTTTCTCTAAGTTTTATTTGATGACCCTTAGTTTCTCCATGGGAAGAGACATGGGATGGTGATGATTCCCTATTTACTTTCTCCTGATCATTCATGATTTTATAGATCTCAGTGTCTCAGTATCTCTTTTCACCTGCCCTGCCCTGGAATTGCTCTTCCCTTGGCAGCATTCCTTGACTGTCCTAGGAGAGAGGCCCATGGTAGTGCCCATTCCACTCTCTCTTACAGTCCAAAAACAGAGTTTCCCTTAGTTCCCATCCTGCCACACAAACACTCTGACCTCCCAGAGCCTTGGATGAGGAAGAGATTTGTGGAAATGCTACAAATTATCACTGCAATTAACCAAATATTCCTCTCTACATCTCAACTTCAGTAATAGTGGCACATTCCACATCCTTGTTTTATATTATTTGGTATTACGCACCATACCTCCTGCAAACTCACTGCAGAGATCCCATCTACTAGTTTAGTCTCAATTCAGGGTTAAGCTCCAATCTGAATATAAGATGTGCAGGGTGTAATTCAAGCTGACAGAACACTATTGTTGGTGAAAAGTGACAGACAGCAAAATTACTGGTTTATCCTATATGACCATCATCTCTACAATCCCAGTAAAGTCTTATTTCTACCACTATAAAGTTCAAGCAATCCATGCTTGGAGGAAAGAACTCATTTCACAATTTTATCACTGCTGTTATGATACCAGCAGGGGTTTCTTTTAAAGCCTGCTCTGGCAGGATCATAACTCCCTGCAATTCTTTCCCTGCATTTAAAACAAAACAGCTCTGGCTGTTGTGGTTGCAAAGAAACGTTTGAACTTTAATGCAATCTCAAAAGCTCAGGGGAGGCAGCAGATATAAACCCAAACATGAGGAGAAATTAAACAACAAATCTGAGGATTTTTAACCAAATCTCATTTTCTGAGCAATTGGATTTCGTGCATGAACCTCCCTCCACAATCTAAGGATTATTTGTTTCCTAACATTGTGCCTACAGCTCATGCAAGTTTCAAACAGGCTCCTTGAGTATTCATTTCCCCACAAAGCTCAGCTCAGGCTTTATCACCCTCTTTGGGATGAGGGAGGTTGCAGTCACAGGTTGTTTTGGTGGGAGTTGTAGCCCCTCCATCAAGCTCTTGCTGCCTCAGCAATCCTATGACCAATACTCAGTTATTTTAAAGCCAATGCATGCAGTCTACACAAACTGCAATCACACCTTTGACTTGAGGGCCAGACACATAAATTGAGTTCAGAAGGACTCCAGGTTGGATTTAGCAGCTCAGAGCTCCATTCCACTGCTTTCTGTAGTTCTGAGTACAACTGAAGCATTGTTTTGAATTCTAACATCCAACCAACTTACAAAATAATGTTCACGTACTCTGAAATTCATGTTGCAGCTTGTATCCAACTTCCACGTATTTGTGTCTGTTTATATGAAATTGTTGCATATTTTAAGGCTTTACATAACATGGGAACCTAAAAATGGTAAGAGCTGCTCTAGGAAATTGGTATTCACTTCCAGTTTGTTTACACTCGATTCAGAACTTCTTTTCAAAAGCTTCTCTGAATTATTATTAGTAGCTTTTATACAACGTTGAAAACACACAGATCATTTTACAAATAACATGAAGAACGTTCTCTGTCCTGAAAACTTAATCATGGACTGAAACAAGGCAGAGTCAGATTTCACAATCATCTTCAATTTGCAAATATAAATGGCAATATTTATAAGTATAAATATAAATGGCAATTGTCCCTGCCATGGCAGGGGGTTGGAACTAGATGATCTTTAAGGTCCCTTCCAACCCAAACCACTCCATGATTCATTCCATGAATATGCCCTCATTTGAACAAAAGGGCTTAGAAGTCAGCTAAATACGTGTTTGGCTGAAATAAGCAGGCGTTTATCTGACAACTTTGGCATGTGTAAGACTTATTTACAGCAAATGAAAAAAACATGGAGTTTGAAGATAGAAATCTTCAAACACTGAGTGTTACAAACCTGCCCTACAATTGTTCTCAGCACAACCAGTGGAAGGGTCACCAACTGTGTTTCACACCCAGCTCTGCGACCTGGCCCTACCCATCTCCCTTAATTTCTTCGTGGCTTTTGCCTTGGCAGTCTCAGCCTGCCATGGACCTTCAGGACCACTGATGTGCTTCCCTCAGCACCACATCCAGCCCTCTGCTTTCCAGCCACATCTGAACACACTCACAAACACTGCTGGGAAATCCCTTCAGAAGTTCCAAGGTAGCTCCCCAAGAAAATACTTCAGTTATGGGGTAGCAACTTATTTATTTTCTATTTTCCCCTTTTTATTTTTTAATACAGTGCACATTACATTGCTTCCATGTCACTTATTTTAGTTGTCTCCCTTTTCTAGCTGCACTGAATTGGCAGAAGACAACTCTGCCCAGCTCCTGTTCTCACACAAGGCTTTGACATTCCATATCTTCCACTTACAACAAAAGCCTTTTTCTGTCCCTCACCTTAAACATGGTGTGTTTGAACACACATCAGTGACCTCTCCCTGATGAGACAGCCTGGACTCAAGAAATCCATGATGGAACCACAAGCTACAACCATCTTTCTCCATCCATCCATTCTGAGAGCCCAGAAGTGTTTCCATGGGATGCCAAAGGGGACTCAATATTTCCAAAGGAAATTTTACCGCTTTAAGCTTGTTTGGTCCTTCTGAAGGAGAATATCATGTCCATGGAGTTACTGGGTAGGAGAGGATAAGGACAGGAAAACCTTTTCCTGAAGACCTCCTGGTGTCCCATCTTGACAGGACCAGAGGAAGAGGAGTTCTCCCACCCATCCTCCAGAACTGTCGGTGCTGACACTCCTCCAGGTCACTGCTTTGGTTTCAGTGTCAGTACCATCACCTGCAAACCCTCAGTAGCTGCACAAGCTGCAGCCAAGACAATCCAGATCTGAAGGATCAACTATGACTTATGATCCCTGACAATTTCTATTCATTTACATCAAATTCTGTAATTAAAAGCGAAGAAAGTTAAAAAAACCCAAAACCCTCATACACACGTGCCTTAAGAACAGCCAAAACCCTGAGACAGGCAGTACCCCATTTATCTGGAGAATCTGACAACAACTCCTGACATGAACCGGACCTTCTAATCCAGCCAATTTGTGAAACTACAGGAATTCATTCCAATGCTGCACAGCAAGCACACTCCAGCACAAAATCAATCCCAACGAGCAAAGGACTGTGGAAGGCACAGAATACTTATTTTAGTGTTTGGTGAATGTTGAGATGGCTATTAATTTTTGCTTTACTAATATCATAAATACATTTTCCAGTGCATACATCTAAGAAATTTCCAGGGAAACAGGGGTTGGACAATACAGAAAATACCTTCCTGCTTATGGGTTTGGTGGTTTGAGTACTTTAGTGACCTTCTTCTACACATATCACAGATCCCAATGGATGATGGACTGCAGAGAGGAAAAGACACACTTCCAGTGCATTCACAAAACCACACAATCCTAGATACAGAGCCTGACTTAGTTGTCATTTATGGGATAGATCCAAGCATGAAGCCATTCCATTCTCACACCATTAAGTCAGTTTTTGCTGCTTAATTTACCACTGTTTCTGAGCACTCCAAATTTTACAAGGAAATCTTGGGGTTAAAACAGGACACACCAGAATCACAGATCCTCAAGGCAATCAAAATCCTGTCAAGACTGGATTCTCACCTTGAGCTCACAATGGGAACTGGAACACTTATTCGAAAGCAGATGGTTTTCTCTACCTCATTAAATATTTAAACCACATCTTATGGTGGGACATTCTGTGCACTGACCATCCACAGCAAACAAATGAGAACCCAGCACATCCTAAATATTTGCTGGCAGGCTCAGAAGTACCACTGCCCATCGATGGGCTCTTAAAAAAGCACAGCTCTGGGATGCTTGACAGATCCCAGTGTCAGGGAGAAACTCCTGCTGCAAGGCCCTTTCCTGGAGACCACACTGAAGGGACCCTTTCTGCAACCCTTACTAATTATTCAATTACAGCAGCACTTTGAGGAACTGAGTATCAAGTAGAGTTCTTGCTCCTCCTGTTCCCAGCGGGACCAGGACATGGTACAGAAGGAATCTAATAGACTCCCAGACCTAAAAATCAATTATTGATGTTTTTGAAATCTATTGGCTTTTTAATTGTAAGCAACTGTAAGTTGACTCTCCTGGTTTTATCCAAAGCCTCGTGGGGCTGAGTTTCAGTCCTTGTCTTTAAACACAGATAATCATATTCATATAGTGAGCTTTTAAAAAAAATAGATTTAATAAACAAGCAATAACAATCTGTAAACAACAACTCAATACCAAAAAGGTATGCTCAGCTTGAAGAAATAAAAAGAGAATGAAAATTCCTTTCTATATTGGTTTTTTTACATTATCCTATACTTGGAGGGTGGAAGAGCAGGACTGAACCAGAATACTTTCAATTGGCTTTACTGCAACACATCCCCAGGAGGATTTAAACCCAGCAAATGAGGGCAGAAGCCTTGGTGTTCAGCCCAGGCACTGTCTGGATCAAAGGTCACAGAAGGAATCACGAGGCCACTGAAGCATTTGTACTTTGACATGCAGAACCTCTCCTGTGCCAGGTCCTGCCCAAATTTCTCTGCAAAATAACTGCCAGCAGTAATGATATCTATAAAATGTGTTCTCAACCCAATGATATGGCTGGTTTTTCAAGCCCTTCAAAGGGATTAGAGAATTTCACGCTTGCCAGAAAAGCAGATTATTCTTAATATTCCCCCTTGTTTTGCAACCAAATAACGACTGTTTAAGAATAATTCTTGCTCTTTCATTCCTTGCTTAAGCACTGGAATATCTCACGCACATGAAATCTGCTCCCATCTATGACCCCTCTTAGCCCATGGAAAGAGGATATTGTAAGAGAATACTTAATTATAGGCCAATAATTCCATCATTCCACAGTGAGTTTATTTCACAATACCCATTCATGTTGCAATTTCGATCAGTTATTTTCCACATATGCTTGGTGACAAGGTTATGGCACAAAGGATTCCATCAAATACACCTGCCAAGTGACAGCAAAATGCAAGAGAGGACAACATTAAACACCCTGTTTATAGCACTAAATATGCATGTTTAAAGGAGCCTAAATGGCAAAGCCTCACGTCTCCCACATCCTTCCCCAGAGAGTCAGGTAAGGGTTAGAAGCAATTTGCATGTCTGGAAGTGAAACATATTTTTCTACAGCAGCTTATCTTAAATTCAAGCTTTTAACCTTAAGGGGTAAATAGTGTGAGGATTTAAGAATAAATCTCAAGGAAACACATGGAAGACTTACTACAGACTATTTGAAAATGCAAAAGGGAAAAAACACATTCTAATAGAAAATTATTTAGGTCACTGGGATAATTCATTGTATGTGCCCTAGAATTTACAGTGTCACTCACTCACTATACTATATGTATACATCAACAGTTATACTACACTTTTACATCATTATTCTGCCATGTGTTCTTCACAAACATGCTTATATCAATAAACATCTTTATACTGAAAAGACAAGACATCTTGTCTCTTTCCCCCCATATCATCTCGAGTACTGATGAATGAAACCACAACAGTTCCAATCCACACTGTAAAATTAGCTGTATAACCCTTCCACAATGAAAAGGGCAAACTCCCTGCAGAGTTTTTAATTCTCCTCATTCCTCCCTACCTGCTGACTACATGAAACATTCCCATTCCTCAGTACCACTTCCATCTTATTCAAGTGGATTGCAAGAGGACTGTGTCACAGTGTCACATGATAAGAAGTGTTACTGCTAATATGAGACTATTGGAAAACTTCAAATACTCCCCTGTGCCTCCCACTGCCAATCAGCTCCACACACCTCTAGCAGAGAGAGACCATCTGCAGGAAGGGAAGAAATTTTATTCCATATTTTTTCTATTAACATCCTTGGCATTTCAGAGTGCTTCACACTTCCTAAAATCAGATCCAATGTCAACATTCATACCTTTGGAGACTAAGGAAATTCCTCTAGCCTGCCCCATGCTACTCAGTGTTGTGCTGAGAGGTTAGCACTCCTCTTAAAGTCACAAATCAGGGTGATAACTCTTCAGGACCCCTAACAATAGTTCGGATTGCTGTTAAAAGAGCATTTACATAGTGGCAAACTAGCTGCAAAATAGGAAGGAAAAGCACTTTCTAAATACTTTGCAAAACTTTACTACCATTGAAAGGCCACCAGCCAGTAACTATTACTGTGTGTTCACTTTCCCTCTCTGCCACTTTCCATGATGTTTGTCAACACTTCCCTTGCCTTTGGATATTTACTCTTCGTTGTTTTCCTAACAATGAGTTACATGTAAGGTAACTTCTGTTTCCATTAGACTCCTGTTTCTGTTACACAGACTGTAAAACCACCACAGCACTGGGAGCAGTGTGGTTCGGTTTCTGCAGCTCCTGAATTAGCAGGAAGCTCATAATGATTTGTGGCTTCAAGTCTATGAGCCAGAAGTCAATCCTACCAATTTAACCAGCTTCCTAAACAGGCATGAGATCCTAAAATGGGCCCTTAGGCTCGCTGTGCTCATGTAACAATATCACTGACCAGAGCAGAGTTCGTGCCTATTTCCATCAGTTCATGGCAGGGCATTGCACCTTCCAGTGTCTTCATTGTAAACACCAAAGAACATTTTCAGGTGGAAATTGTTCAAGAGAAACACATGTGCCACCAAATGAATTTCAGTTGAATTATTCCACTAGCTTCAGAAATTTCCAGTCACAATTAGCATTACCCCGTGCTATTTGTAACCTTCCCAGCCATAACACAGCTATCGTAGGACCTGGCAGGACTGCCATGGGGACTTCCACACTTGGTGAATATTCTGTTTGGAGGGCAGTGTAGTGTAACTGCAACACAAAACCCTGGCTTTGTCCTAGCCCTGCCACTGACCCATCCGTGTAATTGCCACAGATTGTTCCTTCCTCATCTCCATTTCACAAACCAGCAATGTCGCACGCGCGTGGTGCCCGCAGCTCCAGAGGGTTCTGCCACTCCATGCTCCTAAAAGAAGTTTAATTGAAGCTCTTTCCATAGGGCATTTTGCATCAGTTCCCTACAAGGTGCAAAGGGGAAGGAAGTAATTTTCAGAAGTATTAAGAATATAATGTTCTTACTATTATAACTTTATCAAGATTTACCTTGTTAAAAGCAGACCAATAGGATATATATTCTATAGCAGTGGAAAAATGTAGGGGTACAAATAACCCAAGGCCAAGATGGATCTATCTATGGATCTATCATTACTGCAGGTGCCCTTTCCCACCCATTCACAAGCTTTTCCCAACATCAGTAGCTTTCAGTGAAGTTCCATGGCCATAAAATGAGTTTCACAGAGAAGTTACAATTTAGAGAAAGTGGAACACTGTCCTTCAGCTGTTTGCCTCTAAAAGCCAGGGCCAGCTTCAGCTTTGCTCCATCCACCTTCAGGAGGTTTTGCAGCTTACAGGGAAGCTCCCACTGCACGGAGCAGTGCTGAGCTCTGTGTGTCACACTGGAGGGTGACACCAACACAGCTGTGCAGCCTGTGCAGGAGGAGTGATCTGCGCACAGTGCCTGTCAGCACTGGGATATGTCACTTGGCCAGCACAGCAGTCATTTCAAAAGTCAAGAAAATATCTTGAGGTGAAAGTCTTGGCAGGTACAATAAAATAGGTAAATAAAATAGCTTGTGAGATTTCAGTTTATGGTTCTTACTAATAGATTAAGTTTTATGACTGGATTACAAACAAGTGTTTTAAAAAGCATGGCCTTTTCGTTGTTTTTTTTTCCCCCTTTGGAGGAGGATCAAAGGAGGAGGACCAAGATGAGAAACTGCTTGCAAACCTTAGTGCAACAGGAAAGAAAGGAAAATAACCTCACACGTAAAGCCAAGAAACAAATGGGTAACTGGAGAGAGAAGAATCTTTCCCTCTTTCATCATCTTCTCCTAAGTTTCAGGCAGACTTTCTCTTAAAATGCAGGCTGGGAGCAGTGAATAAATATGGGGCATTTTTAATCACAATGGAATCAACAGAATATCTGAAAACAGCTCCAGGCACAGATGCATTAGCTGGGACAGCAAGCCCACTGCCCAAGCCTGCTACCACAGCTCCCTGCCCTGGCCATAAATTAGCCTTAACATCACGGGCTTTCAGTTCCCATGCTCATCCCACACGCCTGGGTGTCCCATTTGTCCTTTTACACGTATCTGCAGGGTATGCAGATCCATTTAAGAAGCAAATGGCTCTCATCTGCTCATGGCTTTGACAGGGGGAGGCATCAACATCACAGAAGAGGTAGACCTTGCCTCTGGGAGCCAAATATGCAAAGAGGAGAAGAAATTGCAGCACTGATGTCCAGAGATGCTCTGATGCTGGTGCCTCCCTACAGGTCTCCAGGCTGGGACTCTCCAGCTCCTTCTGCTACTGGCACAGATGCTCCACATGGCCCCAGGCAAAGGGAGGGACACTGGGACTTGGCAGTGCCTCACTGTGGTCTTTTTAATATCGTTTATTTAAAGCCTCTCTGAAATCTCCTTTCAAACTGCAGCAGAGCGAGGGGAGGGTAATTAAAAATAAAAGGGAAGTTTTCATCTGTTTCATGATGATCAAAGGAGAAGGTAAAGAAGCCTGTGAGTCCTGAGGGACCCACGTTTCCCACCACAGCACAGTTATTGTCATAAAACATGGATCTGTACTTCAGTGAGGCAGTTTTGCTTAACAAATATTCTGAAATGCAACATCTCATTTTCATGAGGAGCCTCAGGGGACAGAGTGAAAACACCCATCCTGAACAAGTAAGAGCATTTAAATATAAAAGTAAGAAGGGAAAAAAAGGTGGAGCAGAACGCTCTGCCCAGAAACTGAGACTAATGAACAGTGACCCAGGTTCATTTACCATCAGCTGACTGAATTTCCTTAGTATAAGCAGGGCTTGGGATAAATTGGGACATTTATTTTGGATGACAGGACCAGAGTAAACAAATAGGTCCTTTTTAATTTCTCCTTTTACTTCAGTGGCCATAAAAATTCAACGGCCAAGAGACCACACAGGGAAGACATGGGAGATTTAGATTAGCACAAGAAATATATCTGAGCAAAGGTGTGCATTAAGAAAGAAAAGGAAGCTTTTTCAGTTCAGAATGGCTCATCCTTAAAGGACAACTTTTACCCTGAATATTACATTCCTAATACACATCTCTGCTCTCTCCTGCCAGCCTGATGTGTCCCAAGAACCCATTTCTCCCCTCTTCCCAAAAGCAGCAGTGGTTTAAAACCCTCTTGCATCTTGTGAGGAAAACAAAAACACCAGCACCACTACTTAAACCAAAACTGGAACACTCAGCTCCGTGCAAGTTTGCCTCTTCAAATCCCTATTTGAACACTCAAAAATGACCTAATTTTACAAGTTACTTGAACACCCAACTTGCTTTCATTCCATTTAAATTGGGGAGCTGGATTATCACTATATTGACTGCAGCTGCCTGTACCATCAGCCCAAGGAGATTACAGCCCTGATGTCACATGTGTAGCAGCACTTCTCCTTCAAAGACAACCAGAGAAGGAGTTAAGAACACTTAGGTACTCTATCCCTGAGTAAAATAACACCATCTTGCCTCACCCAGAAAGGATACACCAAGCAAAACCAGTTATTAGTGTATATGCTAAGTAGGACCACACAGATATCAGAAAAGTCTATCCCATCATCAGTTATGAAAATTAAGCAGTGCCATAACACATATGTAACATAAGAAGAACCTTAGACACAGCATCAGGTTGTGCTATCTATAGGAAATGTTTCCTTTACTGAGGATAACACCTTGATAAATACATGGCTTTCATGAGTTGTATCAGTTTTTCATCAAAATTTATCTCACTTTTTATTACTGTTGTTTAAGCCTTTAGAAATCAAAGTTTTCCCAAAACCTTTCCCTATTAGAGAAAGAAAAAACTCCAGAAGCTTCAGGAATCTGCTGCATACTACACTTTCCTCACAGCTATCTCTGTTGAAGGCTTTTTTAATTACAAAATGGCTTTTGGAAGGCACAGGAGTGGTTCAGCAAATTACTGCCTAGAGCACGGCATAAAACCCAATGCCAACAAGGGGGCACATTCAGAATATTGGTCTCGAAGGTCAGAAATACCAACTGTAATGAAAGGTGGTTCGATTTCAAAGGATTTCAAAGTGCTAAGTGACAGCTGTGGCCCAGAGACTTTTTGTCAGATGTGCAGGAAGGCAGAACCCTAAAGAGGGGAAAGCGATGCGTGGACATCTGGTAGAACAGTATCCAGTAATTTCCTACAGGCATGACAGGGCCTTGGCTTTTAAGGCACTATAATTGGACATGTTTGGCCATGGTTTAAAAGGCAGGTTTCAAAAATGCACAAAAAAAGAGGTACCATACATATCAGACCTCTATATAAGCAGTTAAGAAAGTCACTGTCTCGCTTTTGGATCCAGTCCATGGCCTGGAGACAACTGTAGAACACCTCAGTGGACATCAGGGATCAGGGCCTGAAGAGCTGCAGTGTAGGGAAGGAACAGGAATTCTGCAGGAAGCAATCTTTCAGATATATAGATTTAAATTTCATTTTTAGTATGGGATGAAGGGGAAGAGCTCTCTCACTTTGTCAGGGCTTGAGCCAAAGAAATACTATTAAGAGTTATACTAATGCACATGATTGATCCTGCAGAACTCTAGTCATCCTAAAAAAATAAGAAAAAATAAAAATAAAAAGACAGTGGAGACTCTGAGACTTTACAGTATAACTTCTGCTTTTCAGATTCTTTTCCCTGATCATTTATGATCAGGACCAGATGTATGAAGCACCCCTGATAAGAGCAAAGAGATTTTTTTCAAATTAAAAGTAATGTTTTCATTCTGGATGCAACTCAGCATACATTTTGTGTTAAGAATTGCTGCCAATTTGATTTGAAAAAAAATCTTTTTCCTTAATGTACAAATTGCTACATCCCAAGCACATCCTACACAGCCTGGCCAAATTAACATAGTCTAATAAAACTAAGAAAATACTGATTTCACTTGACTTAGCAAGGCAATACAGCAGGGATGAACATTGCCCATGATGCTATTAGAAATATTTAGAAATTAAGGTACAAAACATGGCCATGAATAACTCAATAGTGTAGGATATGTCCATTTTCCTTTCCCCAAATCATATTCATAGCCACCATTCTTTAACACCAGAGCCTGTTGTCCAACAGATTATGGGCAATTTTGGTCTTTTAATTGCAAGCTCATCCCTTTGGCATTTTAAGTCCATACTTCTTGAGGGAGCTCTGCTCCAGTCTTTGCTCACCCCAGTTTACTCAGTTGCATAATGCAACCTTATTAAAGATTACAGTCTGCTGCAAAATGCTTTCTTCTGCCTGGAACTACAGAGGGAACTCAACTAAGGCCGGCAGCATTTCAACAATAAGTCAGACTACTTCCAGCAAGGCAAACTAGATAATTTTCTGTCCCAATTACTTTGGATAATCTTGAATTTAGCCTTATGCCATCTCTCTGCCATGAACTGGAGACTTGCTGATGCACCCTGACCTGCTTAATTGGAAGCTGAAACATAATTGATATCCAAACAGATATCAGAGGAAAACGTTAGCCAGTTCACCAGATTTCCCATGCCCAAAAAACTTCAACTGACTCATTAAGAAATTACTTCAAGAAATGAGATATGGAAGAGCAGTGACATCCTAATTAACAGAACAGGAAACACATAATCAGCAGGAGAACCTTTTTGTTGAGTGGGTGCACTGTGAGATTTTTCAAGTAAATCAGGCAAAGGCTGTGGCCCCACTCACTTTTCCCTGCACTGATGGTGTAGTTTTCTCCATACCAGACACTACTGGGACTTTAAATAAACCTGCCCAACAGTCAAGTCTCAGTAATCTGCCTATCAAAGGTAGATCAGCTTAAAAGATGTTTGAAATATTAATCTCATCTCTTGATATTATTATATCCACATCCTGTCTGTTTCAAGGGTGTTTAAAAGAAGACTTTTGCTCCATTGCAGAAGTATGTGCTTTAACCAGAAATAGGCCAAGACTAAAAGACTTCTTCCAAGTCCTTAACAATTCAGGTGGGGCACCCATCCAAATCTGCTTTGGATGCAAGTCAGCTCCAAAGCTGAAGAAAAACTCTTTTCTTGTTCCAGTTCAAATATGGACAAAATCTCAAAATCTGTCTTGAGACAATGAACATGTGCCTCAGATGAAACAAGATTAAAAACACTGTTCTGCCTCCATCTCTTGTTTTAATTCTGAGTAGACAGTCCCACTTTGCCCTCCGGCAGAATTACACCCAGCACTGCTCTTAGTCCATGTGACACCAGAGCAAAGCAATCTCCTGTTCCAACCCAGATTTAACACTTTATCAAAATATGGTATGGTCCTTTCCACTTCCAAAGCAGATTCCCACAGAATAATACACACAGATTTATGAATTCATACATAGCAGGTTTAACCTGAGAAGTTCATCCCTTTGCCCTCTCTTTCTGTCACCCCATTCCATATTCTCAGCTATAGGAACTACACTGCAATGGAGTTATTTCCACATACATTAATTAATGCCTTAATCTATCCCACAGGAAACTCGCAGAGGATTAATTTTCTGCAAAATCCTGCTGCAAGGAAGTCTGATCTACACTTCCCACTTATTTAAAATCAGCAGCTTTTCCTCCTCCTTTTAACCCCCATTCATTTTCACTTCCACCTCATAAACATCACTTTAAAAAAAAAACCTCAAACATCTCAGATGAACAAAAACAAAGCAAAACTGACTTGCCCAGGGTTTCTTACAGCATGACCACCTTTCTCCCACCAGCAGCTGCCCAGGAGTGTGAGCAGAGCAGACCACACAGGGGTGATGTCAGACACATCCCTGCTTCCCACAGCGAGCACTTCCAACCCAGCTGAGAGAGCAGCAGGTGAAGAGCACAGACCAAAGTGATTTTTCACCCAAATACACGTGCTGTATTCAGAAGCAGTAGTCAGCAACTTGTTATTTGGGTGGCAACTGGCCTGTCCTGCAGTGTTATAGGGAAAAGGGGTTAGTTCAATTCCTGAGAAGCTCAAGTGCTCAGCATAACCTATAAGAAACACTCCTTTTTCCTACAACAGTCTGCTCTTTGGCACTGCCTCAGAATACTTTACTGCCACGTCTTA
This sequence comes from Campylorhamphus procurvoides, assembly GCA_013396655.1. Classification (NCBI taxonomy): domain Eukaryota; kingdom Metazoa; phylum Chordata; class Aves; order Passeriformes; family Dendrocolaptidae; genus Campylorhamphus; species Campylorhamphus procurvoides. The sequence goes on from WBMV01006429.1 coordinate 1,440,875, forward strand.
CTTTGAAATGGGAGGATGCCAAGAATGAGATAAGTGCAGACATCCATGACTGGGAAACAAAAGTAAAAGGCCTTCTCCAAAGCCAATTACAGCCTTCCATACGCAAGCACTTCAGAAAAAAAAAAATCTAAAAATCCTAAACTAAACAAACACAGTAAAAGCAACAGCAAATTTCTCTCTGAATTCAAGTAGAAACTCAGCATTTTTTCATTAAAAAGGTTCTCTCTTTTTTATTATTGTTAAAATCTTCAAAATATCCAGCCAAATTGAAATAAAGCCTTTATTTCTTCTGACCATGACTCTGAGTTCTCAAAGAAACACAAATGCCCACATTATTACATTAAAGCTATCACCCAGTCAGTGAATGGAAACCCAGATTACAGCAGAGACTTGCAGGAGATAGAACTGCTGCAGTGGCCAGATTTGTCTCCCCCCAGTTCCACTTGGCTTTTGTGTCCCTTAAATGTGTCATAGCACTTTATCATGTAGTTTTATCAGTAGTTTTTCCACTACTAAATGCTGTAGTCAAAATGAGGCAAAAATGCCAATGTGACTACAGTCTTCACTTGACCCTTTATAGTTCAGCACATTTCCTTCTGGAAAAGGAAGAGCTAGTTTAAGTCAATTAGGGAAAACATGGGATGAATACCTCATAAACCATTAGGAGAGAAAATAAATCAGTGAAATCAAATAAGCCACAGCAAGTAATTGAGTATTTAGATTCAGCTTCATACACACTAAGCCTACAAGATCCCAAACTGACCCACTCTGCATCCACCATTCCTGCCTGGTTAGAAAAACCCAGATGTGCAAAGTCAGAAACAAGCAGGGGAAGGTCCATACAACACAAAGGCAACATCAAGGTATCAGGTCACTCAAAATTACACCTGAAAAGAGCTCTGATCTCAAGGAGGTCCACAAGTCAATGAGTTCCAAGCAAGCCAGTCCTAATGAACCTGAAAATTACCTTCAAACATTAGAAATGTGTTTGAGCTCCTCTTCCTCTTGTTCATGTTGCCTCCTGAAAGAGTTCTGGCAACTTCCAAATCCTTGGTTGCACTGTTCCTTCTTTACTAGAACAGTGATGCTCACCACTTTTTATTTTACTTGCAGAAAGCAAATAAAAATAACTTCAATAATTTAAAAAAACAACATTAAAACAATTCCAAACCACTTTGAAATGGTTGGAACCAAATGCAGAAGAGAAGGAGTCCAGCACACCTTCGCTTCCTCAGGAGTCTGTGAAGCAAATCCAACAAAACCCAACAGCTCAGAAGCTCAGCTGGGTGAGGTTACAGATGCAAAGCTATTTATTTACCTGCCAAAGGGGCAGGGGGTGGGAGATCCAAAGCCCTCAGCCCCGCTGAGTTAGGGAATTAAACCCACTGAGGCCAAGCAATTTAAGACCATAGCTCAGGTGAAAGTGGAAGCTTCATCAGGGGCCACAGATCTCTTTTAGTCCCCTACAAACCTCTACCAAAATTCAGGAAATCCACTCTAACCTTTGATATCAGTGGAAGTTTTGAAATCTTATTTTTCCAAGAGGGTTGATTTGGGTCTCAGACATTTTATTAGGCTGGATACAGACACAACTTCTGGGGATTCTGCGGTTTGTGTTGTACAAGAGATCAATCAGCAGCATCATAAACATTCTTGGTGATAGTAAAAATAAAAGGCAAAGGACCAGAGCAATATTTCTGTGAACATGTGCAGAAACACTGCAGGAGAAGCTAATGCTCCCCAGCCCCCTCCCAGCTGGCGTGGGGAAGTGGCAGGAGCCCTGAGGAGAGGGAGAATTCAAAAAATGATTGAACTGGTTTTGCTGAAAGTTTCCACATAGAGGAGAATTTACCTTTGGCCCAAGACCAGGAATGAAGAACTCTCAGTCCAAAAAGAATGCTTGGGCCAAGGCTGAAGAGAGCTTGAAAAGGGGGCTTCTCGTGAGAGCTGCAGTGCTGTGGTTACTCTGGCATCTGCCATCACATGGTTTGCATTTTCCCTTCTTAATGCCATTATGCTCCCTGTAAGTACTGAAAGTAACAAAGATTTTGCTTATTTTACCCATTTTTCCCATATGTTCCAGAGGTGCACCAGCATAATTTGTCTAATTATTCCATTTTATAAGTATTTTAGGGATTTTGAATGGAAAATAATCTAAATTATTTAGCCCAAATTTCATTTCATCAATATTTTATGCTCAGTTTCTGTGAGTTCCACCAAAAGGGTCAACTGCCTTTTGCAAAACGTAGTACTTGGGCCAATAAACAATATAATGCTACAAGTACAGTGAAATATAATGATATATACAGTCCACTCCAAGAAATCTCCCTTTTCCAGTACTTTCCATAAATCTTAACCCAGGAATGAAAAAAGATTCTTTTTTTTTTCCAAAGAAAAGAGTAATATGCACTAGGTAAGGTTCATGCAGAGGATTAAAATAGAAGATGCATGCAAAAAAAAACACGACCCTGACACCTGATAAAAAGAAAACTACTGTTACAATCACTTTCATCTGTTGGCCTTTAATTGCATTGGCCCAAATAATGGAATAATTCTCAATTTCAGAATTGATGCAACCACTACTTCATGTGAGTAAGGTAACACTACAGTCACTGCTGGACTCAGCCAAGCTGAGCTGGGGTTTTATTTTCTACACATGGGAAAGGGAGGGATGTTTAACCTCTTCCTCACATGGCTGGGAAGCTTAAAAGAGGGAGAGAAAAGACTTGTCACTGTGGAAGGAGGCTGTACATGCCACATTTAGATAATTTTCCCTTAATGACCCAAAAATTCTCTCTCCCATACCCCAAACTTCGCCCTCCCCTTACAGGGGGAGGTTGAAGCAGCTCCTTGCAAGGAGCAAGCAAGGGGCAAAAGGAGGGGCCCAGGGAACTGCAGCTCAGCACCCTTGGAGGGTGACAGCACCAGCAGGACAGAAGGTGACAGACACAAATGTTGGGACACTGAAGTCCTTTGGAAGAGGCATTTGAATTTCCTTCACTCAGAAGCAGCGAAGGCAGAGAGAAAAGCTATATTTAGTTTGGGCCTCAACATGCAGAAGAGGCATAAATGAAATAAGGAGATGAGTCAAGGAAGGGACAAATACTTTAGAACAGTTCATGTAAGGACAACCCTGGAGAATGGTAACACTGCTTACAAACCAGGGGGAAAAAGGAAATAACAAAACTGAGAATTCCCTCAGCAACAACAGCACAGAACCTTCCCAGTCTTCCAAAGAGGACTTGAAGGTGGTATTTATTGTAGTGCACTTCAGTGAGCAAAAGATGCAGAAAACTAACAGAAGGGAGCAATAAATGTATTTACACACCCAGAATTTCAAGAGAACCAGCTGTATTTTGAAAGGAAGGAAAGGTCACTTTCTTCTCTGAAAGTGGATTTAAGGAACACAGAAAACACTGAGCTTTATCTTATTTGTATTAAAGGTTTGGTGGGTTCAGAAGCAAAACAGAAATTCTTGATCTGAAAATTAATGTCTGCAAAGTGACCAGAAGGCTTTTATTTTTTTCAAAAAAAAAGAAAAAAAACCAAAACAGACGTTTTATATGAATTATCTCATTTCCTGATTAGCAACCTAAAAGTATGAAATTGTTTTCCCCCTGGCTATATCCCAGCTGGATCAAAGCACTGGCCCAAGAACATACTGTACTAGATTAGCTATTAAGAAAGTCCACGAGAAACTCAAGCATCTACTTCTCATCTCTCCTGATAAAGTTATCACCCTGGAATGTAAACACGGGCTCTTGAGGCTCTACACAGCCAGATGTTTGCCAGGACAGTGTTCCACCTGGTTTTTGGTGCACTGTTACTCCTACACAAAGAGTATTTGCCCTGCTTTAGGAGCAGAGTTCATCTCCAGTTCTAGATGACAAATCACCAAAGTTCATTCCACCATCACTTCTCTCCCCAGGTCTCACCAAAAATGGTTAATTCCATCCTAGGAAAAACCATCTCCTCCAAGGAGTACCAGGGGGCTACAGCTCACACAGGGAATGGCACAGGGAAGGAGCAGGGCGTGGAGAGGAGGCTTGAGCACAATTCCCAGTATTTAAACATCACTGTGATACCTGTTTTCGGTAAATACAGAGGAAAAAAATTTATATCCACTTCTGAATGCACAGGGCCATCAATATAAAAAGTCTCCTGCTCCAAGCCATAGTCATAAATCAAGATAAAACAAGGCATTGACCTGGTTTCATTCTAATGTGGAGACACACCACTGCAGTAAGGGTGGAAGGCCATGACTGCTGCATAAATCAGCTCTCTCCTACGTAATCATGTGACAGATAAATCCAAATACACCCTGACAGCCAAAACAGAGAGGGGTACTGCGGTGGGTGATGCTGGCTGGATGCCAGATGCCCACCAAAGCCAGTCCATCACTCCCCTCCTCAGATGGACAGGGCACATAAACTATAATGAAAGGCTCTGGGTCGAGATAAGGACAGGGACTGATCACTCACTCACCAATTACTGTCACAGGCAAAACTTGACTTGGGGAAAATTAATTTAATTTATTACCAATCAAATCAGAGTAGAATAATGAGAAATAAAACCAAATTGTAAAAACACCTTCCTCCTACCCCTCTGTTTTTCCCAGGCTCACAGAAGTCACACCTGGAGTCCCCCCCTCCCACTATCAAACCTGATACCAGCATTCCTCTCTGTTTGGAAAAGCAGAACCATCCTTTAGGAAGGTGTCTGTATAAATAGCACAAGGAGTGAGAACTGATTACTGTCTTCCAGAGAGCAGTGTTAATATAGGCTTTAAAAAGAGATCAATAGGCATTTTTCTATTAGTCACATTTTTGGCAGCTTGTCTGTATCTTGAAATATATATTTTATAAGCTCGAATCAGCAGCCAACCCATGTAACAGACAGAGAAAGGAAGACAGCAAAAGCACAAATCATAGAATTATATTAGTGCTCCCTGCTAGAGAATGTTTTACAATTATGTCTGGCCAGTCAAACTAATTCCTCTTTACTGCTCACTGGAACACCATCCCTCCCTGAGCTAAACGGGGTTTTTCAGTTTCCCTTCCTCACTTCTTTTACTCCATAAATGCTTTGCTAATACACCAACAGTTGGATTAGACTGCACTTAACCTGGAAAGGGTTCCCCATTCTCTGGGTTTAAGCTCAGAAGCATCACAGGAGCAGGGAGAGCTCTGGTGTACATCACTGTCCAAAGCCTGTGTGTGTGTCCAGGGTCAAGAACAACTCTGCTGAAGGGTACAGCTTGAGAAGCAGGTGCACCTGAGAAGAGCCAGAGAGACAGCCCCAAAGCACACAGTGCAGAGAACCAGACACAGAACCCACAGACAAACAGACCCAGGCAAAAACCTAGACTTTGAATTAGTTGTTGAACTTGGAGCTGGGAGCAGGAATCCGTGTCCTGTTGCTTGATTTGAGTTCAGTGAGCCCTCAAAGAACGTCCTTATTCTTTGTAAAGGAGCAGGAGGTATGAAGGATATCTGACTCTGTCACCTTTCCCAAACTCCAGCTAACTGCAAGAACCCACTTTTTGGCAGATCTAACTCCTGTCCAAAGGTAGCAGAACATGCAAACGCTGTATAGTTTAAAATGTCATGTGTTGATGCCGTCGAGTTCAAGACATAAGAAGTTGCTATGGAAACACATGCTGTACTGCCTGGAACATAAGGCAACGTTTTACATTAAAAATGAAAAAGAAGAAATAAAAACTTGGACCGACAAATGAGTTGGTTGCCAAATTAGGTTTTGGGTGGGAAAACATTAGTTTGTCATTTGTTCTCAGAGAGAAATATTTTCATTTAGAAACAATGAAGCTAAATGTGAGGAAAGCACTTACATTTTATTTTGGATTTTTTCCCTTCCCTCAGAACAAAAAGCAATTCTATACTGAAAGACTTTCCTTTACGGTTCATATACAGCAAATCCTTCTCTATATTCCCATGTGCTGCAGTCTCCATCTAATTTTCTTTTTATAATTAATGAAATCACTTTAATGAATGGTCACGTTCTTTGAAGGGTTAATCCTCTAACTCTCCTGTAACTTTACTTACCTGTGTGCCCACATTGGCAAACAGAACTAATATAGGAATGAACTGATCAGAAATGAGCAGAATTCCCCAAAGAAGAGTTTTTGCTCTGCAGGCTTCACTAAAAGCCTGATACTCAAGCACAGTTCCTACACACCAATCTCCTCAAAAGATAAAAACTTTCTACTTAATTGTTCTTACATGAAACATAAAGCCAGATTTTCTTTTTCAGGAAACTTTCTATTAAGGACCCACTTATTTGAAAGAGAAGATTTATGAAAAGGGGAGATGGGGTTCTTTTACTTCAGACACACTATTTTTGGAAGCATAGAAGAACATTTGAGCTGGTGAACCTGACACTAATTCTTTCATCCCTTCCTATTTTAAGTATTCCAGGAAATTTCAATTTTACTAGAGCATTTATTTGTTTGGGATTTTTGACTATCACAAAAGTGACAAAACTACAAATCAACTTAAATTGCTCTCCAATCTGCAGCAGCAGCTGACAAGACCTTCATGACTTTTCCAAGTAGAAGACCAAGACATGCTTATAAATACTGAAATTTGTGTCACGATATAATCATGGCATGATCAACCTTTTTGCTTGATAACTTTAGTAAATATCCAAACCAAATTGCATACATTATTTATTCATAAATCCCTGAGCAGCCAAGGTGGAAAACCCTTTTTTTTGCTAAGTTAAAGAGAGAGGATGTTCCGTAGGCACTAGCAAACCAGAAGACAAACATCTGCAATGGAAATAACCTTGTGAACAGGCTTAAGAGCCCTCCCCTCCAGTAAATGCATCAGCAGGCAAACAATGCCAGTAAGTTGTCTTTAGAAAACGGCTCATTTAGGGTTGCATTGCTAAAGACCTTTAAGGAGAACTGACATCCAAGCACAGACGGTCCTCAAAACCTCAGTTTTTCCTGGTTCCAGTTAAATCCCACCACATCCAACTTGTTTCCCGTGCAGGGGGTTTTCCAGCTGTCCCCCTGTGACAGGGAAATTCCCATCAATGCTGCTGGTGAGTGCTGCCCTCGCTGCCTCAGCAGTGCTGGAGGCCACTGAATTCAAGGGCCACTGCTGCCACCCAGGCAAAATGGGTCACAGCAAAAGCAACAAGGAACAGCATTTCGGAGGTTTAAATGCCAGATCCTGTTAACATCCACCCAGCAGCACATATAAATTAAATTATTACTGTATTTTTAAGCTGTCCGAACGTGATTGACTCTGTGGCTACTTCCAGAATAGCCTTTAATTCCATTTTTTTAATGCAACCCACTTTTTATGCAGACCTTCCAGATAAAGAGTATATTAATTTTCCCCTTACCTTCTACTTGTAGCATCACTAACTGAAAGCTCTTTCTCTTTTCTTTGGAATCTAGAAACTCTGTGCTCCTCAAGAATCTTACAAGAATATTCAAGCAAAGTAAGTGTAAATTATTAGTACCCGATTTCAATATTGTTTAAAGCATATCTTTTTCTTCTGTCACACCTCTCTTCCCTTTTTTCCATATTATTACCTTCATTGAATAAATGTGCCTATGAAAACCCCTAAATAGGCAGTGCAAATGTAAGCATCTTTATAAATTCAGTTCTCTTAAAGATCCACAGTGTATCTGTGTCAGAAGGACTGAGGCAGAGAAACATGGAAAGCTCATCTGTAAAGATATTGAGACTTTGGCTGCAGTTCACTCAACTTCACAGGGTTTATCACAACAGTATTTGGCTCTCCTCTCCTCTGTTTTCTCCACTGCTAATGGATACTTTACTATTTAATTAGTGCAGCATGATCCAAATCCCATCAAAGTCAATAAAACCCTTTTCATTTATGTTCGCGGGCTTTGGACCAACCCCTGATTTAATTCCAGAATCAAATAAAACACCCTTAGGAAAAGAATAGATACACCACGCTTACACTTTAAAGTACAACCTTAAAACCTTCCTAAGGTTTTCACTCGCTTTAAAGTAAATCTCCTTATAGAACATCTTACAAAAACAGCTGGACAGCCCTTGTTCTGCCAGTCTGATTGAAGGGTCAGAAGGAATCTCAACCTATGCACTGCTTTGGTGTGGAAAACCTTCCCACGATTAGGACAGCAGAAGGTTACACCTTCCTGAAGCTGCTCCTGGGGCTCCTACACTGGGAAAGTAAATGAGGGTTCACAGGCTTGGTAATCCAACTGCATTGAAAAGGTCCTGCCCCCAAACACTTGTTCCTTCTCTGGCATCACCACAGGGTCTGTTGGGCTGCTCTGCAGGAAACTTCACCAACACAATTCACCCCTTGAGGCTTTTGGCCAGGCAACCTCCACCCCTGAGCAGGTGGCAGGAGGACAGTCCATGGCCAGGTGAGGAAACCTCTGCTCAGCAGGGCAGTCAGCACTGTGTGTATCACAGCTGAACCTCCACAATCACTTTAATCAAATCAGCAGAAGAGAGAACCAGCTATTTTTGTCCTACAGAGCAAAGGCTTTCGGCTCTCAGACTATACCCTACTGGCTGCAAAAATTCATGAACCACAAGGCAAGCAAAATGACACTATGTAAACAGGGATATTAAACCTTCTCCTGATACTTTTGACCCATTTTGGCAATACCAAGCAAGCCACACAAAGCCACCACATCATTTCTTGCAGAGCAGCGTGCTTTAATTGACTGACACATTAAACATCAAAGCTTTGTGTAAAGTTTGACCACATTCAGAAATCACATCCCACTGGTGTTGACTCAGCAACAGAGCCACAGAATACTTCTTGAAACTCCCAAAAGCCCAGACAGAGGAACCAAACCTGTGCTGTTGGTTTCGATGTGGGTTTTTTTAATTTCACACTAGTCTAGCCTGGCAGCACAGTAGGCTGGGAGACAACTTTCCTTGAAAACAACCCTGGCAGAACGATAATAGAGAAGGAAGAAAACTCAGGATGAGAATGAGAGGCGCTTTAGTCCCTTCTGGGCTGGAGCTGTGACCCTTCCCATGGAATCAATCTCAGCAGCTCTGGAGGACACAGGACATGTTGATGGGGCATGGATGTGTCTCCCATCTGCCCAGTGCTCTGGCAGCCCTGACTCACCTTGTAGTGCCTCGTGGTTTGGGAGAGGCAACAACTTTTATCTGCTCTCAGATAGAGTCAGAATTTCAGCCCTGCCTGGCATGCTGGCAGTGGGGATAAACGGGGGCATCACTTCTTGCTCTGTTCTCCCTTCTGGCTGTACTCATTAAGGCAGAATATTCACTGAACAAGGATTCTGGTATGAACTGCCAGGAAACACAGTGTTTTCTGCTCATTCCTACTGTATGAGGTACTCACAAGATATTCTCATCACCTCAGCACTGCAGTGCCAGGGCTCAGCATCTTGCCCTGATGACACTGATCGGATGTCTTTAACTGCTCTTTACTTTGGCCTTTTTTTTACCCAATCCTTCCTCTGCCCCAAATCCCACACAGAGACAGTCACCTCACTGCTCTGAACAGCACACTTCTCCACAGGAACCACAGTGCATTTTTGCCCAGTGAAGGAAGTCTTTCCAGCCTGTGAAAGGGAGAGCAGAACTGCTCACCAGCCCAGCAGCAGCCTGTGGGGAGGGAGCCAGACTTTGAAACGATCTGCAGCCTTGGAATCCAGACCCGTTAACTGTGGGGGAACGAATCCACCACCTCTTGGCAGCAATTTCAAAGATGGGCATTTCAGCAAAGTTCTTTAGCAAAGGAGGGATCCTGACAAGGTGCCTGGCTCTGGGAAGGTGAGGAGTGAGAACCTACAGTCTCAGCTGTCACCTGGAACCAGCTTCAGGGAGGACATGACCACAAGGTGAAAGCTGCCTCACACAGACTGGAAAACACAAGTATTAGGGCTAATCTAGCCAGTGCACTGTGAGATATAGAGGATTAGATTTGACCTGATGGGTCTCTGACGTCAGCAAAAAGTGGCCTTAATATAAACAAACATAAAATGAAAAGAGAAAAACCCCAATCATTTCTCACAGTGGGATGGCTAGAATCTATTGGAGAACTTGCAAGCAGTGATTCAATATTCCAAAATTATATCCTTGGGATAAAGACTGCATGGAATTCATTCTGGAAGTGCACTATAAAAGTCTTACCTGGGCATAAATATTTCTTAAACCCACAAGTCAAAGCAAACACCCCTTTGAATCACACCAAAGGAACACAGAATTGCTGGAAGCAGCTAAACCCTTCAAAACCCCTAAGTATATCTAGCACAGATGAATTTCACATTACTAACATCGTATTTATTCAACAGTTTTGCTAGCCTTGTCATGATTTCTACAGGCTTGCATAATAACATGAAAATGTCACAAAAATTACGCCAGAATGGCAATTCAGAGAGAGGGAGCCACGAGGCCTCAGTGAGCCCCCACTTTGTGTGACAACAAGCAGTGCCCACAGCTGTGTCTTTAACCCATCTGCCCATTCGAGACCAAGGACCCCGAGAGCCTTCAGAGACCCTGGGATTCCTGATCTCCTCCTCCAATGCATTTTGCCATTTCCAAGTATGTAAACAAACCCTGAATACATAAAGAAATCTCATGTTGACAGCATGTACACATTCACAGATCCTGTGTGTCCTGCTGCCTCCCAAGAAGGAGCGTATCCCTTTTCAAACCATGGGGGACCGTAATCCTGACTGTCAGAGGAGGACATGTCACCAGAAGAGTGTGAAAACATCTAATTACATAAGGCCAGGTCCTCAGCTAATGCAAAGTGACAGAGCTTCCAAAAATCCATGGAGACAGGGTGATGCAGATTAACAGAGGTTTGGCTCGTTATAATTGAATGGACCCCACTTCTAATTTTCCCATCTAGTGACAGATTGTTGGAATCCTGACCACCAAAATATCAGAGCACAATGGGGAGCTGAAAGGAGGTTGCACCAGGGAAAGCAAACTCCAGTTTGGCTGAAAGCATGTCTATGATCCAGGAGTTTCAATTAGCTGCTGCTGAGTTATCACAAAAGTCTGTTGAACAGATGTGCAATTAGAGTTTTTCTCATGTTGTTCTCTCTCATGATTTGGGGGGTTTTGTTGGGAGGGGTTGGATTTGGCATTTGGATTTGTGGCTTTTTTTGCAAGTGATGCTGGTTTTATTGAGGTCAGAGCTAACATCTTCAACAGGCAGAGAAAACTCTTCCCACCACCATGCCTCTAGCAGAGCAGAATCAACGAGGGGCAGCCTCAGAAAGCAGGAGAATCTTTGCCCTTCCTGGCCCAATCTTCATAGGGAGAAGGAGACAGAAGAGCTGTCAGAATGAGCCTGCAAACTCAAGGCAGCTGGAATTGCCTCATCCTCCTGGCAGGGACCAGAGAAAGGGTTTCTCCTGGTCCCTCCCCCTTGCTTAATGCATCCCCTCTTCTGTGGTGGGGATGTGGTGTGAGGCAGGAGGGGAAGCAGGTTTAGCAGAGCTATTTCAGGTCTACAAACACAATTCTGTGCTGTTCCATCCAGCACACGGGATATAAACAGCCATGGGAAAAGCTGCACTCGAGCCTCTCGTACTCACCTCCCTCACCCCACCAGGGGACAGGGGACAAGGTGAAACACAAGGTTATGATGTGGAATACTCCATGGCCTGCTTTTTGTCCCAGATTCTTTGCTAATCAACCTGCCCAAACAAAGCCAAACAGAGAGACTAAAACTAAACACGTTCACTGCAGCAGATTTGGAACAGACCCAAAGATCAGCTGCTCACCATGGGACTTCCCTGGCCTTTATGCAAAATGATGCTGGACCATGACACAAACAGTGACAGAGATCTATTTTTTTCCTGTGTGATTTTCTGTTTATATAAATGCAAAATTACACTACATTTTCACAGGTTCAGCTTTTTTTCTATTTTACAAGATGTGTTTGACTATTGCTTGGCTTCATTTGACTGCAGTGAAATAAGCACTTTATTTTCATAGCAAATTCATTACACTTTCCTACTGAGGAGTTTAAATTAACTCAAGACATCTTTCAAATTGTCTTGTCTTTCTTTGCTTGTCTATTACTTATCCAGACTGAGATTCATATTCTTCTTTCAGACTAGTAAATCATCCTTTGATTAATCCCATTTTTACACTTGCTGTTTATGTCAGCCTTAATGTGCTGTAACTTTGCAAACAAATTTAATATTGACAGACACCTCTTAGCACTTATTTGGGAATTAAATATTTTGGTTTACTGATGAATGGGGGATTGCAATTTTTACAATGAAAACTAAAACTATTAGGAAATTCTGATTTCATGCTTGGTTATAACTCTGAAATCAATCCATCTTCATCCCTAAAACTTCTTCATCCCTGAGCTCCTTAGTGGTATCGAGCAGGAAAGGTGTAAAATTTCTGCTTCTGGGCTTTGAGGTGGATTTTTTGTTCCCAACAGGTAAAAGATTGTTACCTTAGGCAGGTTCACAGTGTTCTACAGAGAGGTGTTTTGAAAAGTTTGAAAGAAATAATTTTATTTAGCTATTACTTTAAGTATACAAAAAATTCTTAGACCTTTTCAGCCTTGCAAGCTTCAAAGCCTGTCAGCTTCCAGTGTAACTCCTGTCACGTGAGAGTGTTGGCACGTGAAAGACTCTTGGCCCGGTTCAGCTGCCTTCATCATCAGGTAGTAATTTATTTCTCAAAGACTGTTTCTTAAATACATTCTGGTTTGCAGAATGCTTTCCAAACAACATCTCTCGCATTCCTTCCACAACTCCTCTGCTTGGAGAAAGAAAAAAGCCTAGCAACCCTAACACTCTGAAAAATGAAGTGTGTTCATCTGCATATGAGCTGGATGGACATGACTTACCCAAAAGCCATGACTTAAAACAAATAAAACCATTATTAAAACAGTAACCACAGCCTGTGCTGCCACCTATCCTTGGTTAATCTCTGTGTTTCCTGCAGGCTCTTTTTCCAAACTCCAGGCTCTGTCCTGTTTGCCCTTCAAGGGATGTATTGGCCATGGACACTGGTCCTTGGACCAGCCTTGGGAGTCACACACTCACCAGGGGAGAACATGAAAGAGGCATCTGCTCAGGGTAAGCTTTGGAGTTAGTTCTGTCTTTGCATATGGAGGAAATATCAGACAAATTAGAATCACGAAATGGTTTGTGTTGGAAAAGACCTGGAAGATCATTGAGTTCAACCATTAGCACAGCACTGCCAAGGCCACCACTAAACCATATCCCCAGGTGCCACATCTGTACTTCCCCGGGCAGACTGTTCCAATGCTTGACAGCCCTTGAAGGGAAGAATTCTTTCCTAATATCCAATCTAAAAATTCAGTCAGTCTTTGGAGTAAAATCCATGCTTTCCCCTATTTCCTTCTAGTCTATCATTTTACTGCATTAATAATAAAATGTAAATGGTTTATTACTATTCTTAGCTCTTGAAATAGTTTTTCCCCCAAGAAAATAAGCCTTTCTTTCCTGTTGGACTCGACGCAGTATTTTGACTTTCTCCGTCCTATACTGCACAGTACTCATTATATCATGCCAAAAAAGCACATGTTCAGCAGCACAACTTGAAGAAGAAATCCCTTCTACAGTCCAAATTGTGCAAGAGGATCTGCAGCCCCCATCCTGGGTGCACAGTGGGAAGCTGCCCCTGGATGGGTTTGCCTTAGGGGGCTGATACGTGTCCAGAGCTCCACTGGACATGCTGGAAGTGCTGCTGGAGCCTCCAGGGCACAGAGGGAGGGGCAGGTGTGGACCAGGGGCTGCCCAAAGCTGAGGGAACCAGGCACGACACAAGGCTGAGAGATCTACACTCAGAGCTCCTGCAAAATGTGATGTATCATTCATAAAAATCCAATCCCTCCTGCCATTCCATGGACTGGTTCTTGCCAGTACTGTAACTGAAGGAGTAAAATAAAAGAGGTCAGGAAGAGCTGCTGGCCAGCCTGCTCATTAGTCAGTTTGCTCATTAGCCAGCCTGCTCATTAGCCATGCAGGTTCTTCTCCACGCATGTCCCCTTCTTTATTCTTACTGTGGTAGCAGATCAGAAAACACATTAATAAAGGCTTAAAGACTCAGGGCCTTCATCAAGATGCATTATCCTAAAACCTCAGGATGATATTTTGATTTTATGTTTAAATGGTTGACCATATGCCAGGTATTTCCTTCTAGTTTTCTTGCTTCAAACAACTGTAGAAACCATTCACCTTCTTTAAAGGGCAATAACAGCAGCTACCTATAGTCAGCACACCTGGTGAAGAGAAATAACTTAAATGCATAAACTAGTTTTAATTAGTTACAGGTAGAAGGAGCTCTTCTTATCCACAAAGGTACCAGCAATGTCCACTGACTCTTTCTCATCACAGGATTAGTAGACTTCACACTTAATTTCAGTAGAAAATAGACTGTAATTTGTCCCCTGAGGTCTGCAGGGCTGGAGGTTAAATGCTGGGAAAAAACTGGCCTGACCATATAATGAAATTCAAACACGGAGGTGGCAACTACAGGAAAAGTTAAAGGGAATGACAGTAGGAAAGAAGTTAAATTAGCTTTATTTATAGCTCACCACATCAAATGAAAACACTGTACTTTGCAGGTGGAGGAGTCAGAACGTACCAGGGGACACTGGGTGATTTCAAACTCTGAATTCTTCACAGAGAGCTGCACAACAATTAATTGTATGTGTTTTTGTTGAAGATAAAAGTCACGAGTGCAGCAATAAAGGAGTAAAACATTAAATTTGATATAAAGCAATAAAAATGGAATAAGAAAAAATATACACTTGAAGGGAACACCGAAAAACTTAAACATACTTAGATACCAAGACCAGAAAGGAACAGCAAGTTCCACAAAAGGGACTTCAATTTTAGTAAGGCAAAGTGTGGGAAAACAAACAGATCAGTAGATACGAGGGACATGAAGTGGGAAAAAAAGCCAAGTATATAAATCAGTGGTGAGGGCAGATCCTCTCTATGGGATCAGAGAGGGTAAAATGATCCTGAGGTTACCATGGTCAGCAATTGCATCTCCCCCATGTGAGAGGCAGCCAGTCCATGTAACCCACCCCAGTGGGCAACGCTCTCAGAAGAACACACAAGGTGTCGAGAGAAACTCATCTGTACTGTAAAATGACACCTTCAAAACAACATTATTTCCACTGGCCTGGTGATTTTTAAGACCTCAAGAAAGAGAACTGGCACCTCTGTCTTTTCCTTGAGGGAAAGTCTTACTTTAAAACACTTCCTTTAAACAGCAAACAGTTACTTGGGAGTCAAAGCAAAACATTCGTGCTGAGATTCACACTTATGGCTCTGAGAACTCCAGATCTGAAGAAAGTACCAGACGTTTTGAGACCTGGGAATAACTCAGATCTGTAACAGAAGCTGTGATTTAGATATGAGGAAGCAAAATGCTCTTCTGCACTTGAAGAGGACACTCTTCTTTTCAATGTTACAGTTTAATAGAGCAGTGCTGAAAATAGCGTGTGAAATGTGGGCCTTTCATTTGCAGACTATTAAAACTGGGAACCCGCTGTGTCAAGACTCTGCAAACAAAGATGGATCTAAAACACACACAGATAAAGGGGCTAAAGGAACCAGATGTGATGTGTTAAAGAACTTACTGAAACTTTGGAAGAAAGCAAGCAATAAAGGGAGGCAGCAACCTGGAAAAGGAGGGTGGGCACATCAGAGCTGTTCACAGGCAGCAAATGCAGGTTGTGCGACCCCTACAAGACACTGACCTGCTCCCTGGTTGGGTTTTAATCAGCCCCAGTATGAGAAATGCCCTAGTGGGCAATTAAGTAATGGCATGACCCGCTTGCAAAGCAAGTCACCATTAATAAAAAGGGCTCAGAAGTGAAGTAGGTTGCATAAAATACTAGTGTGATCTGTGGAGAAAAGGTCCTGCTTCATGCAACTGCTGGAATTCTGGTTGATCCATAAGATACTTTCCAACCTTCTTCAGCAGAAAGTAAACATGTAATTAACTCAAAATGTGGGAATGCCTTGCCATTTGCAGGAGTGTGAAGTTCTCAGAGAACACCACCAGTGAGCTGGCACCTAAGTAAGCTGAGAGCACTTTTGGAGGGACACACACCTTTGGAAGCTGAAGAGGGGCAGGCTTCTCAAAATAGATGTTCTGCTTACCCCAGAAATTGGTTATGACCTCACCAAAATTAGTTCCTATATTTGGATCTTTCCAGATGGAAAGCAGAAGAAGCCATTAGGAACATTTTCTTGGATGTACATAGTTTAATGTTCTGGCTGGAAAATGGGAGAACAGCACAGCCGAGATACTACTGTAATGAGGACAATGCAACACAAGGTCAAATAGGACATAAGGAAATACCTACATTTTATCCAAAGGCCTCCAACATACCACACAGATACCAGTTTGGATTGCCTGAGGAGACTCTGACCAGATGGTGTCCACCTGTATGATGTAGGAAATTGCTTACTCCGCTCCCAGATAAAATGTAGGTGAGGTGATCCATGCACAGAAGATGCAAAGAAAAACTACTTACTGATGACAGAGTCTCTTTTAAGGACAGCAGAGGATAATTTACTCCAGTCAGAGGCTGAATCATAGTGTTTACACTCTCTGTGTTTCAGACTGTAACTTTTAAAAGGGAAAGTCTGTGCAATTTACATAACAGAAGGGCCTGTCCAACTAGGCTGGCCAGGGAAATGAACACTGGAAACCCAGATAATGGTTACAAAGCAAACTTTCTGTCCTCTGAAAACACATGGACATGCTTGGGTGTCAGGCAGCAAAGCAGCTCCATTACCTTCTGCCAGGCAACACGGGTCTTTTAAATGATGTGTGTAGATGTGGATGTGCAGTCAGGCTCTGACTGTGCTGGAATTTACAAACATGCTTGCCTTAGACATGTGGAGACCCCAGCTGAATGCAAAAGACCTTTCAGAAGGGGTTAATGGTGATCCCACTCTGATCCTCTGCAGGGGAAGGGCTGCTGTGTTCCTAAAGAGAATGGTTTTTACGTTCCAAAAAAAAAAAAAATATAGAGAGTCAAGTTTGGTTTGATTTTGGTTTAATTTAAAGGGAAAATACTCCCAAATTAAGAGATTATATATGCCCAATTTTAATCTACTAAAAATGGAAGCAGCACAGTCATAATGTAAATGCTAAAAACTTAGCATACAATAAGTGGATTACTGGAATTATTTGAAGCAGGCAACTGTTTTAACTGTCAGGCACTCGACCTGACCAGGCTTTGAAGATAATACTGCCCTACCTTGAGCTCTGCTTTTCTGCTACATCACAAACCAGTGTAATCCAAAAACCAGATAAAAAAGAAACAAAACTAAATTGTAAATCCATATGAAAGCAGGAGATGGATGTCTAAAAAGAAAAATAACAGTTATATAAGCATGTTTGCCTTCTCCTGGTGTATTCATTGTGAGCATCTCCTTCACCCTCTTATCCAGGTAAATTACATGTTCCACCCAAGGCGAGTTAGAGTCAACTTCAGCTCCGTGGCCAGTTCAAGAAAGCAACTCTGTCAGGAAGGTATATAAAAATATAACCTAAAACTTCAAAGAGCTCAGGCTCAAAGTGAAGAAGGACTGTACTAAACAAGCATAGACTTCACAAGGTGTTTAAATGTCTTCAGGAATGCAGGGAAGGTGGCAGGAGAGAGAGGTAAATATTTCCCCAGGAAGGAGAAAGGTGGGCATTTGACATGGGTAGCTGGAATTGCTCTGAGGAAGCACCATTGGCTGAATATGAAGCTGAACTTCTACATTTATGATTTACCAATTGGATTATATGAATAAGTCCCTGTCAAACAAAACCTGAAAAAAATTTATTCTCTGATTTCAAAAAGACCATTCTATTAATATAAATAATACATAAAGTCTTGGGACAGCTGACAGACATGCACTTATACTGACTGTAGGACAAGCACCAACCAGTTCCTGAAGGTCCCTGACTGGTTAGTAAAGCAACTGGATCACCCCAACCCACCCAGGGCTACAGACCCTGCTGGAGTGGGCATGAGTCGAGAAAGCACTGCTGGTGTCCCAAGCATTTCTAGAAGAAACAGCATCTGGGCAAGCAGCCAGCCACAGGCTCCTCTCAAACAGTTTGGGAGGGTTATTACAGCACACAGCAAAGACTGAAATGCTATAGAGCAAACCCTGCCTAGATCATCACATAGGAAGAAACAGGTCCATTATACTCATAAGGAGAGTATGGCTTGGTACCCCCAGACACGCAATGCTTACAGCTCATTAAGAAAAAAACACAACCATAGACATCTGGAAAAGCTCAGTTTCTATGTATCTACTTCCAATAACTTTCCATTTCAATGACAATATAGTGAAACTTTTTGGACAGCTGGTCTTTGAAAAGAGAAAGAGGATTATACTATGGAAGCAGAGCTCGGACATCATGTTGTGTTACTGAAACTGATGTTCCTTCATTTGTTCAGTGGGTGCTGGATCATAATGATTGTTCACCCTGAAGTTGTGACCCTCACCCTTCCAGGATCCTGTCAGGGAGTCTGACTCTGCACTGCAGCCTGATTTAGTCATGTGCTCTTTATCCATTTCTGATGTGGTGTTGATATTGTGTTTCTCCTATACCTGCTTGTGTCTAACTTGTATATTCTAACTCACAAACTACAAATGTTATGAGGAGACTGGGAGAAATTTTATGTCTCTGAATTTCCACAACCAAACACTGCCGTCCTGGAGAATACTGTCAACCTGAAGAAGACATTTTTGGCACATCTGCCTCAAGCACTGCAAATTTATCAGACATCAGTAATTCACATGCATAAAGAATTCATCTACAATAGGAGGTTCATCTGCTGAGGTGAAGAAAGGGAGTTCCAACAACTCAGGTAATAATCTGGAAGGATTAACATAATTCCAACTTTTTCATTGTTTTAAGGCACTTTTTACAGCCTCCAACCATTTCTCCTTCACAATCCTTGGAGAGGACAGCCAATTCCCTCATCCTCCAGCTGCATCCACAAGAAAGAACCTGGCCAAGGACCAAGAACATACTCAAAGTGCAACACCTTCCACAGCAGCCTGCAGGCCATGGACAGCTGACCATGCTGGTTCTGCCCACTCAGTGGAGAAGGAGTTTGAATGCCATCAGACCAACCAAGACAATAACAAGTTGTCCAGAGCATTTTTATCTTAGGTGGGAAAGCTTTCACAAAACTTTTTTCTAATAGGGTAAAAATCACATTTATAATTCAGAGAGCTGTTAAACAAGCTATTGATTAGCTTCAACTTTCTAATGGTTTGTAAAGACCTATTTCAGCTCTGAAAACACACGTACATTTCACACTTCAGAAGTTCTCTTCATCTGTCCCCGATTTGGTTTTTAAGTCAATAAAACTAATTTTTTCATGGACTTCTGATAGGGAAAACCATGAGTACCAAAACTAAGTGTGTATCTCCCCAGTCAGGGCAGCAGATCATCATTTATAGTACAATTCAAAAATCCTTTCACAGATCTACTATTTTCATGTAAATGCCTTCCAACAACTTCTCATTTAGCACTATCAATTCCACCAGTCAGATTCTTCTCAGGCAATGACTGGAAAATAAGACACAGTTGGTAGTGAAGTGCAAACCAAAGGGGATGTTCAGGGGAAATATCATCAGAAGTTGGCAAGGTGGCAGGTGCATTCACTGACTTAACCAGATTCAGTCAACAAAAGTTTGAAATGTAAAGATCAAAGTAGGAAACCCCAACTCCAGTATTATTTCAGCCCTGATCTATGACTGAAAAGCTGGAAGACCACCAGAAGCACAGACAGATGTCAAACCGCTTTCAAAAGCAAACACTTCGTGAAAATACTAGGAATTAAATGAAGCAAGTTTGTAACAAACAACTCCAGTACTTGATGACTCAGTTGTCATACAGCTCCATCATTCCTGCCTCCAGAGTAACCTGGAAAAGGAGGTGGAGATATTTGGGGTATGTCAGGAACACTGGCCATGGTGCCTCTATTGTCAAGCAACTGAAAAAATATCCATGTATTACAGAATTTCTCCACTTAAGTAAACTATGTGTGAAGTAAAATATGGACATAGAAAACCAGTTGAGAATAACCTTGTCCCTGTCTTAATTCACACCTAAAATGCCAATAAACCTGAGAAAAGCATAGAGCCCCGTGGTCTTCAGGAATGTTTTGCTGGTGATACCAAAGACTCTTGCTCCAAAGACCCTTCAATACCCCTTGCAAACACAAGAAATAAAAAGGTAAATAGGGAGACAGTTACATGCAGTATTAACTTCAGTGGGTTACTTGCTCAATATTGCTGTCCATGGAGCAGTGGCTTTTGGAGAACCACAGGTATAATTTCTTGGAATTTGTGTAATTGTATAGATAACCTGTTTTATACTCTTGCCCAACAAGAAAGGAAGAAATAGAGATGGAGGGAATGGGTAGAAATGGAACATAGTACCCAAGGGACTGGAGTTCAATTTGTTGTTCCACAGCAGATTTACTGCACAATCTCAGGGAAATCATTACGGCCAGATGCTTAAAGGTACTGAGGTAATGCTTCCTGCAGGAAGGCTTCAGTGACCTGGGCAAAAAATACCTGTCTCTGCCTGCACTGGAGGAAGCAGGAATGCATTTCCAAATGTATTAGCAGAACCACAGAAGTTGCAGTGCCATGAGAGAACCAGCACAACACCCAGATTAGAATGTGGCAGCTCCCCCACCAGACCAACTCTCCCACTTCCTCTAATAAAACAAGAATGTTGGGAAAAGGCAAGCAACATGGGTTGTGCATACAGGTTGAAAAGTACAATTCTTTTGGTAGCTTTCTGGATTCCAGCCATTTATGAATGCCATTGAATTGAGGCCTGGTTTCACTCCTTTGCGTTTGAGAAATTACTTACAAAAGCAAAAAGAGCAGCATTTTATAAACCCCTCATCATTTTCACATGCAACATGAGGCCTTGGACCTTTAGAGTCTTACCCATACTTTGGCTTTAATTCCTGTTCTATTTTATCATAACTCTCTTTTCTAAATGCAAGGAGTTCACATTCAGACAAACAGGAAGGAAGAATGAACAAGCTCCCCCACTGCCCTTACAGTCAGCACCTGTGCTGATGAGAAGAGCACAAAGCATGCAACAGCCATCAACAGGATCTTCCTCCACCTTCCAGCACAGATGAACAAGGAAGAAGAGCTTTGGCTCCTCCCCAGTTCTAAAAGTAAAGAGCAAGTAAATTTTGAGCAAGCAAATTTTGCCTCACACAAAATGATCTGTGCCAAGTATGGGAAAAGCACAGAACTTCTTCCCCACCCTGAGGCAGGACTGCAGGCTCACACTCTGCTTTCTGAATGGCTCTTCTTGCTCAGCCCTGGTGCTCCACTCAGCCAGCTGTCCACATCAAACAACTGCAACATTAAAACCTGCTTCTCAAAACAGGAATGCACATGGCTGAGAGAAACCGCAGGGAAGGAAAGACTAAGGGGGAAAGTATTTGATTCCCTTCCATTCTCAGGGAGCCAACATACTATCTCCATACATGTCATCTTCTTGGCACTGCAAACGAACAACTTCCTATGACTAAATAAATAGAAATACAACTGACTCCTACTGGCTCTTTATGCAGAGACAGAATGCATTACAATTAAGCAATCTCAAAATCATGAACCCCAAAGGTTATAGCAAAGAAATATTGGCTGGATAAACTGTACATTATAAAAAAACATAGCTTTTCTCTCACTAAACAAATTGCTGTGCAGTAATTACTGCTCAAATGACAATATGACAGTTTAGGATGTCAGGGACAAACAGTGATAATCTGACTGCTGAACATGCACTCCAGAACAGAAAGCTGCAGGAAGTTTTAAAACACACAGCCTTGCAAAATGCATCCCAGGGAGCTGTTTTGCATATAAAACTCAAAGTCTTCTGCATCTTTCCATCAATCACTTGGTTAGGCAACGAAACTCACCAACTGAAAGATCCATGAAAACAGACTCTGAATAAATTAAAATTTTCCGGGGCAAAACCATACTTTACCTACAAAATTTGCTCCCCAGCCCATCATTTGGGATTAACTCTTCGTAACATTTCCCCTTGCAGGCTGGAAGTGCAAGGTGGAAGAGGATGCTGAGAACTTGCCATTTCATCCTCTGTTTCAGAGCACCAGACACGTCAAGCAACTTTAGCAGAAAACAACATAAATCCTGGTTTGAGCTGCTCTGCTCCAGAGTTGCTACCTCAGAGCATGTGCTCAAACTTCTAGTGCCACTGTCTGTAAAGCAGCGCCTGGTGCAGCGCAGCTATTCCCACACAAGGGAACATTAGTTAATTTGCATTCACAGTTACCATATGAGGTGTGAGTTTCTGACAGTCCACACATTTTATATTTAAAGGCTGTAGGAAATTAATACCATTATCTTTGAAATAATAACAAAAGCAACTTACCAGCCCATCGCAATTGCTGATAGCGACCGAAGCGTTTGGCAAGTCAGTGATATCCCCAACATAGAGGCAATTCCCATAGAGAGGTTCAATGTGAGTCTCCTCAGAGTCCTCCTGCCACTCAACTGTTGCTCCAGGGGCCACGAGCCTCGAGTTTGGCCGCAACCTGAAGTGAAACTCTCTTCCAAAAACAGTGACATTGTAAAATATTTGCTCATTTGCTGCTTCGTGTTGCAAGTCCTCCACAGCCCTCCTGAAGCGTGCTTTTGGCGGTCCGGACACCAAGTGGGATAGGAACCTGCCCTCTGAATCTGTGCTGGTGGGGATGACAAGGCTGTACTCCTCTATATTCCTCAGAATGGAATCTTTACAGGGAGAAAGCAAGAGACGACAGAGATACTAGAACTAAACATATCCTGATGCCACGGGATTTTTATTCCATTATTCATTAGCACAGCAGACACTTACATAAGGCAGATGGACACTGCACTCTGTGCAAGCACTTCGTTCACCTGCGTGAAGTGCACAGAGTTCATTCAAACTTGCCTTTTGCTCCCCAAAACACCAGACGGCAGCGTGAGCCTCCCCACCCTGCGGGACCCCGCACTCCTGCCCTTGCACCGGGGTCCCGCTACCCTTTGCCCACCCACCCGTGCCCACCCCGTCCGCGACCGGCTCGCCCCGAGGACTGCGGGGCTACCCGGGTGGCCAGAGTTGAGGAGAGGGAGCCGCTCCACTTCGGGACTGCTCGGAGGGGCAGGGGCAAGGGCTGGGTTTGCAGGTGGCAAGCCCGCAAGGGAAAAGGCACGTCCCTCCAACTAACCCCGGTGCGGCGGGGACGAGACGAGCGGTGATGGGGACGCCACGGGCAGCGACCGGGAGCGGTCTCTGCGGGAACCCCGGGAGTTTTGGAGCGAGGCGATGGCCAGGGGCAGGAGGAAGAGGAGGCAGACGAGCTGCATGTGCTTCATCCCGCCCGGGGAACTCCATGCACCGCGCCCTGCCCGCCGGGGCTCTCCCGCTCGGCGCGGCTGCGGGTGCGGCGCTGTCACCGCCGGGGGCTGCCCCGTCCCTNGTGAGCATCCCCGAGGGGCGTCCCGGCCGAGACCTACCTCTGTCTGCGGGGCGCCGCAGGGCTCCGGCGGGCAGGGCGAGCGCCAGGCACAGCAGGAGGCGGGCGATGCCCCCGGCAGGGTCCATGTCGGGGCCGGTGCCCGGGCTGCCCGCAGCCCCGCAGCCCCGGTGCGGTGCTCAGCGCTGCCCCGCGCCCCGCCGTCCGCGCATTCGCTCGCCCAGCCGCAGCCGCAGCGCCAGAGCCGGCCGCGCTCCCGGCTCGCAGCGAAGCAGAGACACCAGGAGGCGGCGGGGGTATAGTACTGGAAGCACAGGGCGTGCGGAGTGAAGTCAGGCTGATTGACAGAGGCGCTGCCACACGGCGCACAGCCCGGCCGAGGGGAGCGGGGCCGGGACCGCCCGCCCCGCCGGGGCAGCCCCCGCACGGCTTTCCCCGCACGGCACCGCCCGGCGCTCCGCGGCTCCGGAGCGGGGAGCTCGCACACAAAGTACACGGCAGGCACAGGGAAAGGTCCCGGCACAAGGCTCGGGACCCCCGGGCGCTGGGGCAGCGACGGGGCTGAGCCCTCCCGGCCGCGCATCCGCATGGAAAGCGGTGCTCAGGAACACCAGAGACAGGCAAGGGAAACTTAAAGCACATCGATGTGAGTTTTGTTGGCAGTCCTGGCTTCCAGCTGACAGCAAGGACCCAAATGGAAAAAGTGCCACCAGCAGAGGCAAAGCGTAATCGGAGATCTTCGTCTGATCCAATAAATTAACTCCAAGCAGCCATTTCACAGGAAAAATTGCTTGGGCTATTAGTTAATAAGACTGAAATTACTTGCTGCAAAGCTATCTTATAATTGTCTGCAGTTGGAGAGATAGACCCTGAAAGTGTTTAAGAATACTATAAATACAATCTATAAAAATAATTCAATAATCAAGAGTGGCCTTTATGAAAAAAAAAACAAATTGTATTTGTTTCCATATGGCCAGGATAAATGCCATATCGCTTATTCCCTTCAGATAATGCATATATTTACTCAGCTGTTACATTACTGGGATCATCTGCTGTTTTCACCTCTTTACTCTTTAACCTTGCAGAATTCCATCAGCCCTTCTTCTGCTCCCACCAGCCCACAGCCTTACCTGCCACAGGCTGATTCACACAGTATCTGCATGTGTTATACCCCTCTGGAAATCTGCATGCAACAGCTTCCTGCAGAAACCTGGTCCTCTGCCAAGGAATTTTCCTGGGTGTTCTTGGCTATTCTTGCTCCTTTATGACTAAAGGTCCAACTACTACCTTCTGCCTCTATGTTAGGGTCACAGGTGAAGGGTATAGAAGAAAATTAACAGCAAGCCAATCCTGCTCACTGCCAGTGATGGGTTTTGATGGACCCCAGCCGTGAACAGTTATGGTAGTACTGGATTTCTGCTGGTTTGGTTTGATGTTCTGGTTTGGTTTTCCCATTTTTTAGGTGAAAAAGACTGTTCTGAATAATAGAGCAGATCAATCCGTACATTGCATTCAAACATCCCTTTACTTGTCATTTCAAATGACCTCTGCTTGGGATTGCTGTCTGCACCAGGCTTCTCCCACTTCTTCCTTTTGGTTTGGTTTTCTCTTGGCTCATTTCTTTGTTTTGTTTTGGGTTTGAGTCCATATTGGGCAGCTCCTCTTACTTAAAATCTCATATACTTTCATCAGGACACAGCTGGTAAAGTTCCAACTTCATTTTTATTGGACTTGTATTTTAAGCTGATGATGTGGCTTTTTTATGTTCCATCCGTCCCATCCTGCTCAAATTGAAATAACTTCTGCACATAAACTTGAAAGGGAGAGGGGTTGGCCCTCTATATTTGACATCAAAGTTCTTTGTGTATCATGCATCCAGAAAAAATGAGACACAGTAGGTTATAAAAGTACAAAACAACCCAGCCAATAGTTCTACTAATTAAGATGGATTTTTACTCTTGAAAATACTGGAGGTTAGAAAACATACTTTCCTATGGACAACAGCTGTACTGCAGAGCAATGGTACAAACAAAAAGAATCAGTAACTGCCTTCATGTAGTTTATTTCTATACAGAAATCAAGTTTTATGTGCACATGTTGTTACCTTATGACATGGGGACAAAAGCTGCATGGCCTCTAGGGCTTAGAGGCAGTGGTTTAGAACCTTCTTTTAAATTTAAAAAAAAAAATTAACTGAGAACAAGTGTTAAACAGTGGAGCCAGATATGCAGTTGGTAAAATCTGGGCTTCCACTGATGTTGCTGGAATAAATCCTGATCCCCCACTGAAGTCAGTTGACTTTGCCATTGACTTCAGCAGAGCCAAGATTTTCTGCAGTAGATTCCCAGTGCCAGTTTAGAGCAGCTGAAGATGTGCCACAGGGCACAGCAAATGGCCCATCATCCTTCAAGAGGAAAATGGATCCATGTTTGACCCTCAGGAGGTGGTCCAAAGCATGCCAACCAACACAGAGCCTGGAGGAGTGAAATTCAAGAAAAGCTCTTACTCCCCTACTCTTACACCGCTATAGCAGATAAATTCAGGGAAATATCCTCCTCAAAACTAGTTCTTTCCCATTTCCTAAACGAGAATTCTTGACACAGGCAAAGCTGTGGCCTGGGTTTCCTTGGTAGGACCTTGCCATGCCTGTCTCCAGCAGGATGTTTCAATTCCTTTTAGAATTGACTAGAAAAAAACCTCAATGTGAAATGTATGGACTGCTGCATTACTTACAGCCCACGAATCTCTACATTAATTGTTCTGAATGAAGTCGTGTCATATTTCTTTACTGGGAGGTGGGAGGAGGACTAAATAGTGCAACTGTGCTCTGACAGTTTCATCTGAGGGTGTGGCTGTGCTGCCTCCAACCATGACTACAGTCACACAGATGTTTGTCTTCCCTGAATACAGACATATAGAAAGGAGAAATGGTGCTCTCTGTGTGTTCTGAATGAGCATTCAGGCTGAAGGAAAGGTGTTCTAGCAGCTTGTTCTGAAATACCCAAAGTAGCTTTAAACAAGCTCAGATACAAAGAGCCCTGTAACTGGACTGATATGAAGTTCACACAGATTGACAGAGTATTTACTTGGATTTACAGCTGCAGTCCTCACCAAGTTTGTGCTATCTGTTCCTGTTCCAGCCAGGTTACATCTGCAATAACTGCAGCCAGACCTTCCCGTGGAGATGCTCAGGCAACACTTAATTTTGCTTAGGAAAATTAAAAGATCCTAAGCTTAAATCTTCAACTACTGCTGTGAAGATGTTTAAAACAACTTATAGCTGCATATTGCTTATTGTAATGAGAAACATTATATCTGAAATTTCTAGGGTCTCTTGCTGTTTTCAAGGGGAAATCATTTTCCCCCTAATTTAGTGGGGCCCTGAGGGGAGATGCTGACTGCAGGCACATCATCACCTGTTTAGGTAACTTGGAGTCTGCTTAGAGCCCTCATGACACAGAGCAGTGCAAGCTCTCAGGTGAGAGTTTCCAAAAGGGGAGTTCTCATTCCTGACCTCCTGATGTGTCTCATGCAGATGATTGTCTCTGCTCTCACCCTTAGCTGCTGTGCACACTTTGTGGCTATGCAGCGTTATAAAGCTGAATAAAAAAGAATAAAAATTAAAACAGGGTGCCAGTTCATTTCTTTCACGCTTGACATTTCTAGGCTTCATATTGTTTGAACACTTTTTGCCATTGCATGGCACTATGATGTATTACCTAGAGAAAAAAGAGCATGTATTTAATGCTGATTTTGAAGCAGTGCATGCTAAAGAGCAGTAATTAAAACTGGAATGGTCTTGCCTTTGCCCACCTTTACTTCAGCACAGTAATGAAACAATCCATCACACAAAAAATAGACCATTGTAACAATTAATAAATTGCCAAATTATCAAGCTCTAGTCAATAATTTCACTTCCACTCCTTTTTTAAGAAAGTGCCAAAGAAATATTCTGAGATAAGTGAAGTGACAATAAACTAAATCAAAGCAGTAGGACCGAGGATAGTCACTTTGATTCCTGGAGTAAGAAATTAGGTAATATTACAAAAAATTAAATTCTCAGATTGGTAACTAATAAAATCCTGCCTTCAACAGGAAAGTACTAATTGTCAGCATAATACCTAAAGTTTTATTGTTACCACTTCTTTCACTAACCATCTGCATTTACCTGCTGGCATAATTGTGTTTTGATAAATAGTCCAGTCCCTCCCCTACCTTTTCACCTTGATTCTTCCTGTGTAGATTTATTGCCTCGCTATTAATATTCCAGCCATGTGATTTATCCCAGCATGTTCCCAGAATACTTGCCTTCCCTATGTAAATATTTGAATGATCTTAATTTCAGCTAATTAGTACTGGGACATTTGATTTCCCTCCTGAAGAATTCTCATTTGCTGCTAACCAGTTCCTTTCCAGTTTATGAGATACCTATTTTGAGGGGAGAAACTAGAGACACTGAGGGAACCAAACACTTTTTCAATACTGCTCTACCCTTCTTCATATTGTTCATGTTAATCTGGTGCCAAAATAACTCTCCTAAGGTCTGAAATCTCAGAAATATCAAGTATGCAGAGAGTGACAATAAAGCATTCCTATCCTGCCTATCAACATGCTTCTGTCCTTACAGAAAGACAGACCTTACTTAACATCTGATTATGCCACAAATTTGGGCAAGTCACTAAGTTCAGACTTGTGCAAGATCTGGGAGACAGAATAAAAGTTTGATGGCCCAAAGATCTGTCACTCTCTGGGAAATGGCTTTCCCCATCTGCTTTACCTATAAAGGAAGTTTAGAGCAAATAGGCCCTAATCAAGGGTTTGGGATTTTTTTTTCCCAGTGCAATTCTAACTATACATCATTTTCCCTGAAAAAATATTTAGCAAATTTGGCCAAAATACCTTGGCTTTGTGCACCATGACTTTTTAAAAAGAGAAGGATCAACATCATCCAGAAGAAACATTTCTGGAGGAAAAACATGTTTCTAGTCAACACACTAATTTATTGTTGAGAAACAATTCTGGTGGAGCAGTTTCAACCGACCATACTTACAAATTGTTCTGCTAGAAAGAAATCATCTCAGAAGCATTTCAGCCATGCAGATTTCTTCACCCTCCAGAAAAACCACACCACTCATTTTTACTGATTCACCCACGGCTGACATTAATTGATTGTTCAGTGTAGGCATTGTTTTAGTGAGTAAAGATACACAGGGAGAGTATATATTAAGAAACAAAGCAAAAGTCTTCCTTACAACTACTAGAAAACACCTCTCAAATACATATTTATAAATCTAATCGAGTACAGCCATAAAGCAGGATTTTTCCCAAAACAGAGTTAAGATACATGAGAATTTTTTTACCTTGGCCTTAACCAGATCTTCAGACTCACTTCTCTCTTCAAATAAAACAAATTCTACTTCCCAGTTGCCTGTTTCACAGCTGCAACCCTGACCATAGGACATCTTAGCAATTTAAATCTTCCCTAAAAACAAATACCCATTTCAAATAGACCAGGAGATTTTCCAGCTTCAGAATCATTATTTGTATATTTGTATTGAAGTAATGCCTAGAAGGCCCAACAGAGCTTGAAGTTTATGGAGTTATTAAGAGAGTGAAGAAAGTGACCTCCCCAAGTACAAAGCTCAACACAGCAGTTTGGCGAAACAAGTAGAAAACTAAGGATTTCCATCCCAAAATCCTAACAGGTTGCATAATATTCCAAAAAAACTCCTCACCTATTACTCATAGGCACACTTTCCAAATAGTATTTATTCTTTACATTTACAAACAATTTATCTGAATAACTACACCCTTTAACAACAGAAGTCTCGAGCTAATTCCCTTCTCCCTTCTCACCTCCTACGCTGCCTCCTCGAGAGATGCCGCGCGTTTGCAACTTACCCTTTCTTTTTTTTCCTCCCTTAATCATCCTTGCTGGGAGCCATAAAGCTGAAAGGGAGAAAACCGTAAATAATTGCATCTTCAGAGATGAGTTTAAGCTTTAAGCAGTGGCAGAAATACTGGGTTCATATGCCTGCACCACGCTCGATCAGAGAAGGACGGACAAATTAGGGTAAGGAAAATTTACCACTGTCCAGGTCCCTGTATTTTAAGAGGGTTTTCATCAGTCACTGAATTGATAGAATCTCTGTAGCTGCCTTTTTGGTATATAAGTAACACAGAAGGAAAAGCACAGCAGATTACTGGGATCTTATCCAATATGGAATATCTGCAGCCTCAAGTCAAACAAGCTCGAAAGGTTCATGGAATTTGACTCGGCGAGAACTGCCAACTCAGGGGGAAGGTCACAATCACAGAGCCTGAGGGATAAAGGAAAACAATTCTCAGGCTGTTGGGAAATGGGGAACTTTGGGGAATGTGCATTTTCTACCTTACAAAAGGAGAGTTATGTTAAAATTGTGGATTTTGCATTCCCTTTAGCTCCAGTCACCCAACCTGCCAAATGATGCAGCATTGCACGTGGAAACTTTACCTAATCCTTCACTAATTCAGATGAGGGAATGAGGGCAGGGATTCTTTAGGAATATTTAAAAGCAAGCCTCTTGCATCGTTTGTCACTCAGAAAAATCTGAGACAAGGACTAAGAATAAAATAATTTTTATACACCTTTATTGTGCAGAAATTGAATCCCATCCCTGCCTTCTATTTAATCCTAGAGCAGAACTTCCTTGAGTGTGAGCTGGCACTCCTAGGCTGATCTATAATAGGTGTCACACTAGCATCAAAGGAGAATAGCATGGAAAATCTCTAGTAAGCCCAGGGCTGTTATTGAAGCACATGCAGTAAAACAACCCAATGTTTCAGGCTGTTTTTTAGCTTATTCTTCCAATGACATGTCAGGGTCTAGTCTGTAATATGAAGAGCTCTAACTTGGGTTAGCAGGCTCTGTATGACACAAAAAGAATTGTCACCGCTTAAGGAGGTCCAGTTTAGTGGAAATAATAGAGCAAGTTCACAGAAATGGAAATTTAAGGAAACACATTCAGAAGGCATAATAAGAAATAATTTTCACCTGAAAATTCAAAGCTGCAGAACCCTGGCTTGGTGCAGCAAATGCAAATCACAGATCAGGCATTTCAGTGCCCCAAGGGAACAAAGGCAAAATCTGGATGTTTCTAATGACCTTCTTCATTTCACAAATGTAATAAAATCACTTTCAAACTGATATCTAATGTTTAGCAAATTTATAACTGGTTTTTGTTCCACTTTCAACCAATGGCTGACAAGCAGACTGCAGGGCTCAGTCCATGACCTGAAAGCTTGTTAGCAGCCTGCCTTGTTCTTTGGTTCTTTGTATTGATTTCAGAGTATCACAGAGAGTATCTTATGATTGTTCCTATCCTTTATAGACATAGAAATCAAGAGCAAATTCACTGAACTCAGAGCTGTGACCCTCATGTGAAATGGACGTTAATACCATCAGAATCACCTACTGACAACGTGGGTTTGAATCCTTTCAGCCTGCTGTGCTTACAGCATCCCTGCCTCTAACTTGTGGGTTTGGGCAATTATTTAAGGTGCATTTCGTAGTCAGGCAGCAAAGAACCCCTAAACACAGAAGCAGGTGAAAAACATGAAGTATATCTACTGTAGGTGATACCCTACAGTGTATTTCCTCAGACACCATGTGGTGATTTGGGGAGGTTTGGGCTGCAGTGTAGTACTTATTGATCTGTTTTCATGCTCCCAGTGATAACATGATACTACATAAGGGACACTGCATCAGTGATCCAAGTGCATACGCTTTGCATTCCCTGACAACCTTTTCCACCTGAAATAACTTCTGGGGTCTGTCTTCTTTAGGCAGTGCTGTACATGCACTACCAAACTCCAGAAGAGCTCTGTGCATCCTGTCTGTGCCAAAGATGAATTCTCCAAAAG
The DNA here is from genome assembly GCA_013396655.1 of Campylorhamphus procurvoides. Taxonomy (NCBI): domain Eukaryota; kingdom Metazoa; phylum Chordata; class Aves; order Passeriformes; family Dendrocolaptidae; genus Campylorhamphus; species Campylorhamphus procurvoides. Next base: position 1,472,276 of record WBMV01006429.1, read on the forward strand.
CAGGAACAACTCCAGTTTCTGCTCTGTGCTCATGAGTGGCCTGTTCCTTTCTCCAGAGCATCTCTGGGAACAGCACGAGGGACCTGCAGGGCTCCCTGCACCTTTTCCCAGCTCAAAGGTGTGTTGTGGTTGAGTGGCCAGAGCCATCAGCCACCAGAAATAGCTGTGCCTTTCACTTGGCACATTTGCTTCCAACATCCCTGTTTGCAAATGTTGAAGGTTGTGGCACTCGGTTCTGCCAGGGCAGTGCCTGAGTACAGAGGGACCCAACTTTTCCAAGGAAACAGGAGGTTAAATGGCATCTGCCTGTTAAATACAAATGATATAAATCTTGATATAACATGTTTGCAGTTTAATAAAACTGACTAAAATATCCATCTTCATTAAGTGGCATATTACAAAAGGATTCAAATGGGATTCATTTACAAATAGTCTTTCTACACTGAGCTGTGGGGTTGTTCTGCAGAGACTGAGAACACAAGTTCCACTAAAGAGAGTACAAACTACCCCAGGCCCTGCCTAAACATGGTCAGTCTCCCATCAGTGGCCAGACTGAAGACCCCAAAATAGGCCTGTGCCTCCATCAGACTCTCTCAGTTCTGTAGATCCCAGGCTTCTGGCTCTCTCTGGAAACATTCCATTCACTATAGAAGAGAATTAAGTTGTTTTTCTTTTTAAATCAAACCTACACAGGCTCGTAATCCATCAGGCAACTTCACAGTGTATACACATCTGCATAATCCTCCTGAAGTTGCATAACTCTCCAGCTGTCCTCCTGAAAGGGATTTCATCCTGTGCCTGGCAGGTTTTGCAAGAAGTACATGTTCTGTACAACATGCACCCACCGATGTGTGTGATTCTGGGGGGGATTCTTCAAACCAATCAGTTTTTAATCTCTGCACCTTCCTTTTGTAAAACCTGCCTCCCCTGAGGCTGTGGATGCACAAACTAAGGAACAGACATCAACTCCTCTGGTTCCAAAAGTGATTCCAGTTAAATATTTTAACAAGAGCTAAAAATTCTTCTGAATTCCTATCTTAGAAACACGTTTGAAATAGTCTATAGAAATATCATGCTTATGATGTCAACTGGCAGTAGTTAAATTAATAATTTAGTATGATGGTAAATCATGGGACGTCTCATATACATACAGAGTGCTCAAATGTATGTAGGATCTGTCCTAAGAAAAAATAACTCTGACTGTAAATTATGCTGATTATGAAGTAAGTTACAACAAGAGCAAAAGTGGAAATGCACAATTCATACACAAATCTGACTTTGTCCACTTGGAAAAGAAATCTCTTCCCAGACAGTTGCAGATATTACCTCCACGACTTCATCCCTTCACTCTAAGTCATTATTCAGACATAATTTGCTAGTGGATATGTATGTATCAAAAATATGAGAAATTTTGGTTCTGAGGGACAAGGGAAGAACAGTTGGTTCTCCGAGCTTTCAGGAAATCTACTGTATTTCTTCCTCTAGCTGGCATTTTATCATGGTCGTGTTCCATGGGAGAAGAAACAAAAGCAAATGATCCTTATGATCATAAGTATTTCTCAAATTCTGTCTCTTCCAAGGTTACTCAGGTTTCTAACACAAAGAGTTGCTTTATTCTTTTCCAAGTTTCTTTAGAAATTTCCCTCTTCCAAGATAACACCTGTCCTGCTTACTGCTGGTGCTCCATCTGGCTTCAGCCTTTAATTGCAGTTTTAGCACAGACTCTGATACTGCACAAACTTGAAGCTCCTGATGAAGTTGATACTCTCCTATATTTAATTGTACATTGCAGGCAGGAGGGGAAAAGGGAAATAACCCTCAAAACAAATTTAAATCTTATGGTAACTAAAGGGTGGGCAATATCTGACAAGTTCTTGAAACTTCTGCCTTCAAACTAGAGGGAGGACTGAAGTGCAACCTGAGCTACTGGTGACCAGTGTTACTACATAAACTGATGTTCCCACTCCTCTGATTTTTTCTAAGGCCTGAGCCAAATAGTTCTCAAAGCTCTCTGAGGCTATTAAATATCCAGATTTGAATTTTGCAGTTCAACCTCTTACAACCTTAATATCATTACGGCAGTATCAGTGTAAGAGAGGATTAATGTACAGATTCCCTAAAGAAAATGTGCCATTGGCAACTGCAGTGGATTAACAGTCGTGATTATAAGTAATTATTTAATGCCAAGCAGATTCAAACAAGACCAGATCATATTGTGCTAAATCCTATTAAATACAGTCAATGACTCACTCTTTTGTAAATACCTTCCTAGTTACATAAACAAGACATGATAAACATGGTAATAAAGTGACTGGCAGGGAGTAATGGTATAGCTTGCCTAAAATCATATAGCAGGTCAGCTAAAAAGCCAAGAATAGAACATGTCTCAATGGACCATGTAATCATTACCTCAGAACATAATCTAACATCACCATAATGAATCTGCGTTACACTTGAATAAACATTTGTTCACTGTTACAAGGTTTGGTAATTTGGGACATCAGGACAGCGAAAGAACATGCAATTTACATTAAACATCTGCATTCAATCCTTTCTTAGATATTACATCACACTAGATATTGATCAAAGAGTATGTTAAATGGTGAAAGAAATGAAAAAGGGAAAATGCACATAAAAGCACAAAAAATATATTGATTCTTGTTCCAAGGTCAACCATGTGTATGTCTTCACTCTAATAGGGCTAATTATGAAAGAAAATAATTGGTCTCTACTGTTACAATCATTAAATGCTGCTTAAAGAAAATGCCACTTATGTGATGTTGAAAAGAAAGTATTTTGCTTAGTTTCATAATTCAGTTATCCCAAAATACCTGAATATTACCCTTTATGAGGTAATGCTCTTGCATGTTACGTGGTGTTTCTCCTAAAAACAAAAGAGAAGTTGAGCTGCATGGACCTGCACTCAGAACTTACAGGATCTCACATCTGCTAAATCGAGGTTGTCTTCTCCTCAGCCCCATCCCCATCTCACTCAACAGGCTTCTGAATCCACAGCCTTCTTCCTTTTAGCTGTGCAGTGATTAATATCTTTTCATTCCTGACATGACATTTTCAATTGTTTAAACGGAGGGACCAGAGAGATTGTTATTGTAGCCAATCTGCAGATATTGAGACCTCTCACACACGCACCGTGAGGCTGCTTGGAACATCCTGGCAACAGCAGGAATAGGAGACTGGGTAATACCAATGGGGGAGAAAGGGAAAAAAAAACCCTGCATTTTTATTTTTAAAAGATGGCATCCAGGGAAATTAAAATTGAGCTGAAAGTTCAGCAATCAATTTGGGCTTGAATACAAGGCTGTTTGGAGGCTCATCCACCTTTTACTCTGCAAGCTGATCTTTGCATCTGCCCATTCTCTCTCTGCACACAGTTACAGCTATGGAGACAAAGCCACAGCTCACTGTGAGCAGCAGCCCAGGGTGTGCACTGCTCTCCAAAAGAACTGGAAGAAAATGTTGGGCTGTGTGGTTTTTTTCCTTTTCAAATTAAGACAGAGGAGCAGACATTTCCGACTGAGACACAGCAGATGGCTGCCAGAAAATGGTAAAGAATTCAGGAAGATGAAGGGCGAGGCAGCCTGTGGGCTTTGGAAAAGAGACAAGAACCCAGAGCAGTTCAAGGGCTCTGTGGATGTGGGGCTGAAGGGGTTTGAGTGGCCAAAGTGTGTAGGAGTCTGTCTCTGTGCCCTTTGGTCCTGCTGCAGTCACTTCCCATTGCAAATTCACCCTGAAGCCAAGCACTGCATGGCAGCAAGAATTCAGCATTCCACGTATGACGGGGAAATGTGTCTGCAAGAGCTCTGCTCTGGCCCCTTTGGCCTTTTTTCAATACAACTGTAACTGGAGCTGTATTTCCTGGGAAAGGTGGCCTTATTCTGGTACAGCAGTTCTGCAAATGCTTTTCTTAATATTGCAAACAGTTAGCATTGGAAGGGTTTAGACAATTCCACAGGAAACCCAGTGAGCTGTGGAGCTTAAGAAACGTTTTATTAGCAGAACTAACAACCTTTAGAATAATAATAGGCAAAGTCAGTATTTCCATTCATTTATGTTAGGAGGTGTTGATACAGATGCTGTCTTTTGCAATATATGTTATTGTAATGATCACATTTCAGGAGGGTGGGAGAGGAATTTCTTCTGTAACTATCTAAAAGAAATGTTAAGCTATCCCTGATACAACCCTTTTTAGCTTCTTATTCTGAACTGTTCTGCAATTGTTTAAGTGAAGCCTCAAAATAAAATTCAATCAGATGGAGTAGCACAGGACTGCACCTAACAGCTCAAAAGTGTAATATTTGATCATGGCTGGGGTTCAGCGTGGTGTGAATAAAATGTGTGCCCACTTTTTTGGCACTGGTTTCTAGGAGTTCATAGCACCTACACAGGGAGCTGGATTTTCAGCATAGCTCAGCTCCTGTTTCAGACTCTCAGGAGAATAGCCTTGTGTGTCCTCTGAAGAGTCCAGCACTCAGATGTTCTCAGACTTCTCTGAGACAATGGCAAACTGCTTCATAACCCAATTCCTTTTCATCAAAATACAACAAACCCAGGCTTTGCTGTCTGACTGCAGCCCCCAAACAACCCCTTCTTGCAAAAATACTCATTCAAAGGATTTGACTGTATGAAAAGCCACTGTTTCCCTCCCAATTCATTTGAATATCTGAGGTGATTAACTCAAAATTAACCAGAAATGCTATGAATGCAAAATACAAAATCCAACAGCTCTTTATGAGCTGTTTATTAAACAAGTCCTTAACTTATACTGAATGCAAAAAATATTTATTGAAGGGGAGGAGTTCTCTGCTTATTAAAATAAAGACTTGAGGTTTCATAGTCTTCCTCATGGACTACAAGATGAAGTTCTCCTGTCGCTCAAGGGAGATGTGCACATGGTTGGAGAACAAGAATAGGCACTGTCACCAGCAGTGGTTAGCAGTGGCATTTAACTGAGGAGTGCTTCTTCAGTCTCTGTTTTGGCCGTGCTCCAATATGAACAGAAAAAAAATTGTTCATAAAGTCTTTACAGTTGGTTGGAAGCTACTGTTGTAAAAATGATGTTACTGGGAAGGTTGCTAGATATCCTCTGTAGTGCAGAACATCCCACATTGCAATCCCAAATCCTTAGTAAAAGCAAGAAGAATATTAATTTCCCCATATTTTCTCATCCGAAAGTGGCTGCTCAAGGCCTTCAGAACATTTCCTGAACCTGATTTACATTTCTAGTTTAGAAAAAAGGGAGATTCCTGTGAGGACTGTCTAAAAATGTCCACACACCCTCGAGACTGATGCTCTTTGTAGTCACATTTCATTTGTGTAGAGTTTCTCCCTTCTGCACTAAAACATTTGATTTTATCTATCAGAAGAGCACTACTGTGAGGAAGCCAGAGAGGGAACCTAAAACTCCTGGGAAGGTAAAGGATGTTGGAGGCTCCCAAGGAGCAGGAATCAGCTGCTCAGCAAACCTGTGCTTCGTTTTGGTGGAGGCTGGTGGAGCAGCAGCACGAGACACGCAGCTCACAGAATAACCAACCTCATAGAATAACCAACCTCACAGAACAACCAACCTCACAGAACAACACCCCTCATAGAACAGCCAACCTCACAGAACAGCCAACCTCACAGAAAAATACCAACCTCANACCTCACAGAATAACACAGAGAAAACTTCCCCAAAGCCCCTCTGGCCCTGCCTCTCACCATTGGAGGAAGGAACACAGGCTGGGACAGGACTCTTGTTTTTATTGGCATCTCCATTAACTCTATAGAGCAATCAAAGTAATTTGTTCCAACTGTTTTCTTCCAAAACAACTCGCATTCTCTGCCACACCTCGGACCAAAAGCTAAATTGTTAACAAATGGCTGAGGGCTCTGTCACAATGGAAACAACAATTGTGAGGCGGAAACAACAATAACACAGAGCCCCATCCAGTTCGTGCTGGGCTGAGTTACTCCTGTGGAGACACAGAATTATAACCCAAGGGTATGCAGTGCCTTTATTATTTGGCTCAGTGACCTCTCACTAAGCAAAGTAGTGTTGCTGGTATTTATTAGCAACAATGCCCTCTAATAGCTGGTGTACAGAGCGAGTGGGACAGTACTTTTCCTGAGGAGTTCCACCTTAAAACACAAGCTTTTCCTGTTCAGCAAAGAGCCTGTGCGACATACAGTAACTGCTTATCTCGTTCACAACATATGGTTACTGGTGAGCACTTCCCAACAGCTGGCACGATCAACTCGTGGCAAAAGATTTTAAATCAGCCCTGCCCGTGTTTCAAAGACTTGTGTGCACTTACTCCTCAAAAGATGCCATTTGCATCATCCACGCTGAGACACAGCCAAGCATCAAACAAAAAGGTTAGGAATAAACACCCTGACAATATGAGATTAGCTGCCATTCTCTTCACCTACAGAACAGATGTTCAGCTTCCTAGTCACCTAAAATCATCCTGCAGGAATGCATGACTTATATCTGGCTGCCCATGTTTAAAGCATTGGGCATGGACAGTGGAATCAATAACAGATTCAAACAGTTCACCACACACAAGGTGGAAATTGTTCCGTCTGTAGCGTTGTGCTTAGTAAAGGAATTGCTGAAAAGTATATTGAAGTGCTGAGGGTTTTAATGACAAGGGACAAAAATAAATGTCAAGAATCAAGTACACAACAGTAGTGAAAAAAATTATTCTGAAGTATGTGCACTTGATGCTGAAATATGCCCTGAAAATACCGGCTATAAACGAATCTTCAAAGTGTAATACTATGCAAGGTTCAGGTGTCCTGGAAAATGTAATCCTTCAATTCACCAAGTTTTTATCCTGAATTGAACAATGACTGTGGCAGCTGGACTTTTCTGTTGTCCATATGCAATCTTAAAGTATAGGGAATTACTCAAAATGCAATATTATAGAAATGTTTATTGTGTTCAGTTTTATAAAAGTAGGTATATAGTTAACTTCAATGATAAATTGGAATTCATTTATGTAAATTTTTATCTGAGATCAAATATAAACACAATCTCTTTGGACCGTTTCACATACAAGTAATACCTCACAATCAAAGCCAAGGAAACAGATGCCATTTTAAACACACGTGCAAGAAAACCCTCGACTTTCCCTTTCTAAACCCCACCCTTCCCTCACATCCTTTGGCTCCTCCAGCCACCAGAAACAAAGTCACTTCTATGTAATAAGCACACAGGTAGCCCAGACACCCACAGAATAAAAATCACACATCAAATATTCTGGTTTTCTTTCAAGCCTGTCCTGATGCTGGTGCAGGTTTGTTCTGTGGGAAATGTTGTGTCTCCCATGGCTTCCTACTTGAGTTTGGTCAGTTCCTGTCTTTCAACCTTCTTTCCCTTTGGGTTGTCCTCGTTACCTGTTCATCTGAACACTAATTATATTATTTATAGATCCTGGAAAACCATGATCACCTAAGATTTGCTGGGTGAGGGCTTCAGGACTGCTTCCTTGGTGCTACTCATTGTCCTGCAGAAGTCTTGCCTCTTCGTCATTTTTGTTGGTTTCCTCTGAATTCCTTTCACATTTCTGCTACTGAGCTGCCCAGAACCAAATTTATTAATTCCTGCAGATATATTAGCCTGCAGTTCTCCAGCTTGAATCTCATTTTGCTTCCTGCATGCATTTCTGAGCTCTTTAGATCCCTTTTTATTATTTCTCCCTGCTTGCTTATGCTTGCAACACCTGCCAGTTCAGAGGATGATTGCACCATTAGAAAGCAGGGCAGCTGCAGGGCAATGCCCTGGGGAAACTCCGAGCAATACTGAGTCTTAAACTTCTGGAAATTTATCCATGGCAGAGAAGCAGCATTGGGAACAGGTGCCTAAAATGATCTGCATCTGCAGATGCAGGGTGTAAAGTGCTGCTTCAGAGCAACATAGGGTGTTTCATCTGAAGTAGCTGCTGCTGGCTGAGAATGATTTTACCTGGGCAGGAGGAGCTGAAGCCTCTCAGTGACCCAGGGAACACTGCCAGGTGTTGGCATGTGCCCACAGCACATGGCTCTGTAGATATTAAAACATTTTGGGATGTGTAAGACTTGAAAAAAATGGAGCAGCCTGCGAGTTTGGTGCTGATATTATGAACTCCAACATTATTTAACTACGAAATGGAAGCACAGGGATGACAAGTTTGGGAGATTGTGTTCACACTGAGTACAGACATTTCTTTTCACTTTGTGAATTTTTTTCTGGAGCCTGATGTTCATTTTTATCGTGACATTTTCCACAGAATTAACTATTCTCGCCATGTTTTATTATTTCCCAAGAGAGATCCCAGGGTGATTATAACACTGACAGCTACCTGCAGGATTTCAATCCATGGGACTAACTGGGTACTTTATCCAACCAGCTGCAAACACAGCCCACCTTGCAGGGCAGAGATGTTCCTCACCTCTGAGGAAATCAGACAGTTTAAAACAGAAACATTAGTTGTCTCTGAAGAGAGGTGGATTTTTGGTGAAATCATGATATTGCCTTGAATAAAACTCTCCTCAAAAATTTACATTTCTCCATTCTATTCAGAATATGATCATCTGGGGGGTTTGGCTACTTTTCTGAATATTACTAATCCAACAGGAATGTGAATTACTGAATCAGTTTCCTAATCAATTGTAATGTCTTCTGCCATCTCTTCAGTAGTAAAACCTTGGTTTCATAAGCAGCAAAGTTCAGTGCAGGAATTTGCTGTGAGTAATTCCTGTCAGCAGCTTTTTTGGGAACCATGTAATTGTGAGGGACAAGCCCATGCCCTGCCCTTCCTCAGCCCCACAATGAGCACTTGGGGCCTCTCCCTTGTTCTCTAACTGGCTGCAGTTAGGTCTGAGTAAATTGTCAAAGCTGTCCATACACTGGCAGCAATCAGCTTAAAATCAGACTATTAAAGAGCTAAGGACTATGTGTAAAATGTCCCTTTCAATGACAAAATAGAGGAAATTACACCGTTCCCTTAACAGCAGAGTCCTCATTCAAAAATAGAGCATTTAAGGAATAGCTAAAAAAAGGTCTAATTGTTCATGCCTTTCCTTTTTCACAGTTTGGGTAACAGCTTTATAAATAAGTTATCTGACTGATCACTGAACTGAATCACCTACCCTAATTAAAGTACAGTACACATACTATACTATACCTAAAGATGGTGAGTAGAGCTCAACTCCTAATATGATCTATCTGTAATAAATACATATATTTATATATTAGAAAAAATACCTTTGTAGTATTAAAGGCATTTCCATGAAGTTTTCCCCATCATTAGTATTCAATAATTGACTATGTTTATTACATTTACTTCAAAATTTATTGTTCTCTAATCAGTATCAAGAACAGTATAAAAGAACAGTTACTTAATAAACATGGGCCTTACTTTTAAATGATTTTTAGACTGACCTCACAAAGTGACATTTAGCTGTTTAAAAGTTATTCATTATTTTCTCTTCTGTTTAAACAGCGAGTGTGACAGATAAGGCAGCTCCTCTAAAATATGCTGAGTAAAAGCCTATTTCACTTAAGGACTCCTCTCCTTTCTGCCTCACTTTCCTTTAGAGGCCCAGAAAACAACTTTCCTATTTCCAATGACTCTTCATTTTAGGAAACTGTCTAACATTAAGGAATTGTAGTATTAGGGATACCCAACACAGGCCATGGAGCCTGGAGAGAGCAATTCAGAGCATCCCCACCACCTCACTCTCTTCACTGGGTTCCTGGTTATACACAGAGGTCCTACTGCAGGGAACGGAATTAAATATCTAAATTTGGGTGGTATGAGCAGGTTAACCTGAACCTCTTGTTTTTGCCATATAGGGAGCGAGGGAGACACAGATTTTACTTTAGAATTGGGGTCTTCATAAAACCAGAAATGCTCAGCAGTCTGTGGCTGGAAAAGTAGGCTTCATTCAGAGGAAATGTGATGTTGTTTAAGAGAGTCAGGAGAGATGATTTAAATTCCTGTTCTGCCAGACTTCCCCTGTGACCTTAGGCCAGTCACTCAGGGTAAGATTTTTATGGTCATCTGCACATCGGACTCCAGGGGATGTTGAATAACTAACTTTGCAAATTTAGCCATTGAGTGCTGTTCTTTAATTTTCCATTTGCAAAATGTAGACAGTGTTATTTCCTCTCTCACCTTCTACCTACAACAGCTTCCAGGTGGGATTCTCTGTTAAAAGGATAATGTAAGTCAGAAAGACTACACACCATGATAAAAAAAATTCACTGCTTAAAAATATTCTCTAAAAGATTAGGAATTTCTCTGACCCCTTTTTTTGTAAGTGCTGGGGACAATTCTTCTGATTCCCTTTAGTTGAATAATTTAGGTTTCTTCACAAGGATTTCCTGTCTCCATCTGAAAAGGACAACAGCCATCACTAAGGCAGTCAGGTAAAGCTATATACACTTGTTTCAATTCCCAAAATAGAGCGCAAATATTTGCAATTCAAATATCTGTCCATTTAAATTTAAAATGTAGCTTTCAAGTCCTGCCAGCTAACCTAACCTGAGTGTGAGCCTCACACCGAGGTGGCAAATCCACGCAGCAGTTCTTCAGCCTCTCTCCCACTCTCTGTCCCAGCGTGTCCTTTATCTGCCACCCCATCCAGCACCACAGGGCATGGAAGGGGACACAGCGCTGGAAATGCAGCTCCTACTGGAAGAATTCTTGCTGTATGGCACAAAGAGGTTGTACCACAGCATTACATGGACTCACGGGTCCTGTACATTTCTGATCTGCTCCCCTTGACATGACTCGAGGCTGCCCTGTCCCAGAAGCCAAAGCAAACTCCGAAGTTTTCCATTAATCCTTGCCTGTGCTGCTTTGATTCCCTTTCTGCCGACGCTTTGCCAGCGAAACGTAACACAAGCCAGATTTCCTCTCGCCATGCTCTCTGACGAGCAGATGACTTGTGGATCTGTCATTCAGCTGGATTTTCACCTGGAAGAAAGCAGCACGCTGCCCACACTGAAGTGACTTGCTACTAGCTTTAATTGGCACATCCTTCCTTTTGCATCACTCTGTGCTCATAGCCATGTCTTGGCCGAATCTGATGGAATATGTTTTACATTTATTAGCACTTCCAACATACCGAAAGCTTGCAGTACATATGCTGGGCGTCACTCCAAGTATACATGACCCCAAAAGGTTCCAGGAATTTTGGACACCGACTTGCTTTGCAGTTATTCTTAGCATATGGAAGGTTTGAATGAGAGTACCCACACCAGCTAAGCTGTAGTCAGAGCTGTGCTATGCCAAGGGACCATAGAAACTCTACATCACAAGCAAAGCTTGGAAACCAAGAATGATTCCAAGTAGATGTATGTAAAATGGCACTTTATTCACTAAGTTATTTGTCATCAACACTTGCACAAATTAAACAGGGCCCCAGAAATGCTTTCTGATGTATTTTAACAAGTCACTGCATTATGGTGAGCAGTACCTTGCCCTCTGAAGAGTCCTATTGATTTTAGTTCAGAGGAAGGTTGGCAGAATGGGGACTGAGCAACTCTGGATGGACAGTGATTCCTTTCTTAATTTATATTCACTGGATCATGGCTGACAACTAATTTTTTTTTAAAGCAGGCTCAGTATCCTCTCAAACCAAATGTAAATCTCCTCAGTGACCTGGACATTTCTCCAAGTGGCTTTTCAGTGGACTTCTGCTGGAAGATGATGATCCCATTTCATCAATGGCAAAAGTTCATTGGTTTCCATGAGGCAGGGCTTTGCCCTCATTCTCTGCGTGTTATTGCCTTCTATAGTCATCTTTGGCATATCTCACTATTTCTCTGCCCCAGACTTCATTAATGAAATATTTCCTTCTAATAAAGAAAGCTCTGCAGTGTAAAACACAGCATGTTTCCAGGGCACATTTCTTGTTTTCCAAGTTTAGCTTCTTGGCCGCACAATCCTCACTTTCATTTTTGTTTTAATCCCAAATATGTTGCTGCTGTAATCCTTGCTTTAATGATTTCCCTATTATATTGTCAATTGTACTCCTAATACCGTACATAGAATAATACTCATCTTCATCATTTTATCCACATAATAATTTGGGAAACAATTTTAAAACAGTTTCAGCGTCACATCTTTGATTTCCAATATTAATTATGTAATTCAGTGTATAACTCTTACTATATTTTTATACTTTGGCATAAATATTGTCTCGGATCATCTGACAGTAGCAATGAGCTCCAGCAGCCAATCTACCCCCTGCTACCTCTTCATTCTCAGAAGACAAAAAAACAACAGCCTGCCTCTTTGACAGCACACCAAGGAAGTTGTGCCATATTTAAATTGCTCTAACATATTCCTTCCCATGTGAAGGTTCTCAGCTCATTTATTGCAATCTCCACCACTGAAAAAGGAACTTTTCATCTCCTATTATATGAGTACTAAAAAGAAACCAGGTTTCTGTAACATCCTAGGTCAGTTTGTCCCTTGGAAGACAAGTAAAGCTTTTTATCTTTGGAATGGATATCTAAAATTAAAGTTTGTACTTCCTACAGTTTTCTGTCGGTTTTATTCCAAATGAAGCAAGAAGTTTATTGACTTCTAGGTTTGATATACTGTAGGTCCCACATTGGTTGGGGGCATGAATGGAAAATTCATTTGGCTCAAACCCAAAGCTGTTCTTTGTCATTGGTTGGGTTCTGCCATTGAGGAGTATGGGTTGAAGGTTTCCCTGGGTGACCAGCCTGTAGAGAACATAAATCCTACAATCTCATGCAGAGCGTTTCAGTCTTTTAGGCAAATTTATCTAATTCTTTTCACACTGGAGGACCTTGATTTAGTTCATCCCAAGATGCCAGCCACCATGTACACATTTATTCTGAGGGAAAATTCTTGTCATTTTTGTCTCCTACTATATTCTTTTTAACATTTTTGATCCATCAGCACCAACAAGAAGCACTAACACTTTGCCCTTCTCTTGAAAACATAAATGGTTTCCAGCATGTCTTCTGCCCCTCTTCTTTATCTTTCTGGGGTTTTTTATTCATGCATTAGTAGCATGTGCAGACCTCAGTCTGGAATGATGGTTGTGCTATTTTCTTCACAATCCTCTGATTAAAAACTGAAGCACTCCACCCCAAGTTAGTCTGTTCTTTTTTGGTTTGTTTGGGGTTTTTTTTGGTCTTCTGCTACATCACAGTTCACTCAGAGGAGGTACATCTTTACCCAAAATAAGCTGAGAAAATATAAAAGTCTCTATTTATAGTTCTCTTGCTCTTGGAACATGTATAGCACTTTCTTCCCTAATATCCTGGCAATAATATAATATTTAATTAAAATCACACCTTATTGTGCTTTGACCACGCTGTAACTTCCCAATGACAGCCAAGCCCTTCCTTCCTCAACCAACCCATGCACAGACTGCTACAACAGGTACATATTAATTTTGAAAAAAGGGGGAAATCTTGTTCAAGCTGAAAGGGAACACCACCGTTTCCACATGCTCCTTCCACCTGCCACATTTTCCTTCTGCCTCTCCCTCTCAGTTTCCCAGCAACAGCACGTTCCCTCCATCCCCCAGTCAATAACAGCACTGAGCCCAGCAAGGAATTACTTCACATGCTTCATCCAAGAGACTTGACAACAGAAGAGCTTTTGAAGTGACAACTATCACTGATAAAGCAACCACCCCTTGCACAGAATTCCATATTCTGAAGTTTTGATACGACGAGTGACCTCCTGTCCTTGTGTGTGTGTCTGTGCTAAGCAGAGTTGACAGAGTTTAATACCATATAATTCTACCAGGGATCAAATTGATCCATGACTATTTTTATGGAAAACATCACAGCAGAGATAGAGGCACACTCAGGTATAACTGTATTTTGCCCCCAGACAAAAACCAAATAAATTAAATAAACTTTTAATCACATTTTCAAGTGTCTCTTAGAATAGGATTTTACTGCCAGCTTTTCAAAGCTGCAATAAAACACTGCTGAGTTTTATATATTTTATACTCTGTTATGTTCCTTTTCAGGACACCTGGTTCTGCAGACACTTTTCATTGCTTCACTTCTGGGCAAACCAACATCTGCGAAACCTGAAGATCTGCTGCAAAATTCCATTTCGGTGCTGACATCTCCAGCCATAGCCATGGAAAGTGACATGGAAAGAAATAGATTTTCCGTAAGAAAAATCTAAGGATTTCAGTAACTGATTCAGAACCCACAATCCAAGAGACCAGACCTGAAATGGCCAGTGAAACATTTCGGGAAAACATGCAAAAATGTTAAATTAGATATGTCAGGAGTAGGGTCTGGCTCCTACAGAAGAGCTTTCCAAGCTACCTGAGGCCTGTGGTGTGAGAACCACCAGGAGAGAACCTTTGGAATTTCATGCCTTTATTCCTGAAGCTCCCAGAGATGATGAGCATTGAGTTTTGCACCATTAACTGAGCAGCCAAAGATCTTCAAGTGGGATGAAACAGCAAAGGTCTCATGGAAACATCACTGAACTCCACAGAAAGTATTTGGAGAACTGTTGGTTTTGCCAGAGAATTCTGCATTTGTAGTGGACCTTTTAACTTCTCAATGGGATTTGACAGGGATATAATTCCTCATTAAAATGTATAAGGTGTTTCAAGAACCTTACAGTGATTAGCTTTTCACTCAAGCTTGTCAAATGGATCTGTAAGGAAAGAGATAAGGTGCAGAAAATGTTTCATTTAAGCCAGCTATAATTCAGTCTTTATTTCTGTCAGTGGTGTATTTTCAGCAGTATAAACACCCTCCCAAAGACAGATCTAGTTAATGGTGATGACCAGATGAAACACTTTGTTTTATTAAGGCCACAACCAAAATTTCATGACATTCTACTGAAAGACCACTATTATTTGCTCGGTTTAGTGAGCAGTGACAGAATTCCTAAGGAATTAGTCTTATCCTCGTTTTTACTTCCTAAACGCAATCAATTGCTCAGTGAAGTTTCTGGGAATCTTGCCCACTGTGGCCAGTGAGTTTCACCTGCAGCTTCCAGGGTGTGATGGGATCAGCAGAAAGATTTCCTCATTTCTGGGGCACTCCCTCACCTGGAGAGAGCATGAAAATGTATGGAAAATGTTCCTTCTCAGTCCATTACTTTCTTTTTTGAATGATTTCATGAGGTATAACAAGGGGTTCTGGCATCAGATGAATTAATCTGATTTAAATCATCTCCCCCTTGTGTTTTGTGAAGCCCAATGAAAATTAACATTTCTGACTTGTTCCTGGCCAGAGAAAGTCACAACTCCACAGCAGCTTTTACCTGTTCAAAAGAACTGTGTTTTGGCCAAACCCACTGCAATAATCACTATTTTTGTTTTAGTTTCTACCCCCTTTACTACAGATTTTAATCCTGTATTAGCGAATATCAGTCAGGGGAATGTTTTAGTGAGTGAAAGTGACTATTTGACCACTATAAATTAAAAAGTCTCTTTATTATGCCTATAAAAAGCCTTTAACATTATTATATTTGTTTAGAGTGACTGTGACTTATCATCTTATGTAAAACCTTAATCAGGTCTGAGTGTGAAATGAGATCAGACAGTTTTACTCTATCCCTTTTCCCTTTCTTTTTCTGACCAGTGTAGACCTAATAGATGCAGAATACTGATCTACATAATGCCTTTCTTTTTTCTTTTTTATTGAAAGAACTCTGCAGTGATAAACATACTCTTCTGGATACTTTTTTTTTAATTAAAATAAATAATAAAGTAGAATGATCTGATAATGATATGGACATAAATTCACACTCCTCTGAAATTTCTATGAAGTTATGTAACTGTGGAGTTTCAGGAAGTCCAGCATATTCTCCCATCTTTCTACTTTCAGTCTGTATGAATCCTGCATTACTCCTGCATGACTCAAACTCATTCCTTTAAATTACATTTTTTTCCTCTTTCTTTATTCTCCAGAGTATTAGAGCCTTTCCTCATTACTTTTGTGAAAATGCATATGTTAGCAGTAGTTGGAGTGCAAGAAAAGATCACCCCTGTGTTCTGCAAACACAGAATAAAAACCAGCCTTGCCCCAAAAGGGGGTCCCAAGCAGGCAAATGAACAGCATGGAAAGTTGGATTTATTTGTCAGAAGATGCATCTTGTTCTATTAGGTTTTGTTCCTTTTTAGAAACATATTACAAATAACTGTCACTGAGAATTGGGCAAAGAATGAAGAGGACAGTCAAAGCTCACCAGCTGGATCTGGGTGCCCAGAAGATACACCAAGGCTGAAAAGAAAGCTTTTGAGATTTTAAAGAGATATAATGGTAGCTGTAATGTTGAGTCTTTGTTTCTTATTATGAAGATTCTTTAAAAAAGAATATTAGGTGTGTGAGAGAATGCAAGAAGGTATATTTTCAAAAGAGCACTGCCTACTCCATCACATAGTCTGGCATGAGGAGGGAATCTGTAAGATTCAGATATATCAGCTGAAAACAGAGAAACACTCCTGGTTTTTGCACACTGTTTAAAACCTTGTCTTTGTGGTTATATTGACCCAGGAGAACTAGAGACGAACAGACCCTAAGTCCTGTCATGTTTCTCCTTTCTGCAGGCATTCTATTTTAGAATAAAGGATTTAAAGGATTATTCTGGAACAGAGCATTCCCACAGGAAAGCAGAGGCACACTGGCATCGTGACAGAGGAATAATAACACCCTGTAAACATGACCTGTGCTTTACCCCACCTTATGTCAAGGCATTCAAAAGCCCCATAGAAACCTTCAGGTGCTCAGCAGCCAAGCAATTATCCTCTTGATCTCTGCAGTGCCCTGTTCTTTGGGAAGGTCTCCCTTGGTGCAGTGAAGCACTATCCTCTTGGAAACTCAGTGAAAAAAGGGTTCTGTTTATAGCAGGAATTTCTGTCAGCTGACTGCGATTCTCAGGCTATGCAGAGAACAAGGTGGGACAATGAAAGGGATGGTGCAAACAAGGAGAGGCGAGAGAAGTTCGCTGAGATCTGCCTCAAGGATGCTCCAACGGGCTTCAGCAAAATTGTTACCTTGAACATTTATTTCAAAGTAATTGGATTTTGCACAGCCAGCTTAAATGCACTAAGAATCCCATCTTTCAAATGGAACAAGACATTTCTGGGCTGTACTTCTGTTTAAATTTAGTTCTTGAGATTAACCCCTGCCGTTATATTGACCGTCTTAATTCTGACATCACTCACTGTGTCCCACCAAACCAGGCATCATATTGGAAACAGTGACTATTCTATTGCTGCATATCTTTTATTTGAGTCTGAATCACTGCAGCCTCACTGGAGTTATTCTGATTGACATCCATGTGAGAGAAGAATTAGGTGTTTACACTTGTTGGAACAGTTTTCAGTTCACTCGTGCTCAGTTCTGGTCTTACAGTCAAGTTGTCATTTGTCTGTTTGCTACTTCTGGTTCACTTTTATCATCCACAATTCCACTAAAGAAAAACACGTGCAATGGAGAAAACCATCAGAGGCAGGACAACCAGCCAAGTCATAAAGCAAGTCCTTTTATTCCTCCCTTGGTGCAGAAAGAACACTATGTACTGACTGCGTCCCAAATCATAAAGCCCTAAATTCTTTAAATCTTCCCAAATAGAATTAAAAGTGACAAATTTATTATGTAACTCTGGTGATATATCTGCCACTGTGGCTAGGGACCAGTCTATTTGAGTCCAAAGCAAAAATAACCACATTCCACTCTGAGGAATTGTCAGTGCCCACTTTCCCTTTGAGATGAATCTTCGTATAGTATAATTTGCAAAAAAAATTATCCCAGTCAACCAGATAGCACGTGCAGAGTGCTGTCTGACTGACCATGTGTAAATGGGCAATTCTTCAAATCCATACAGAAACTGAATAAAAATGGTGATTATTTGTGGCTACTGGAAATGCAGACACCAAAATGAGCTTTCCACTGCAAACAAAAGTAAAAGAAAATTGTATCTACAGATGGAAAAATTTAGAAGTAATTAGGGATTCTGTGAGGGAACTCACACATATTAATCTGAGTGAGGAGTTGAAAGAAAAGGATTACTTGAGGTTGGAGCTTAATTTTTCATAATCAGATATTGAGGTCTTTTGGGTAAAAGACAAGTTTTATTACACATCCATGTATAGTGGATGTTAGGAATGTCACTGCAACCACACTGTGGTGAATGGTGAACTGCAGGACTTGGAAAGATGTAGTAGATAAAAAAATACTGGCTTTATTGAAGAAAAGAATTTGCTCATTCATATGACAGGACAATAAATTGTTTTTTATACATAATAGCATCTCTACTTCAGTCATTGCTCTGTAAGGACATGCCTTCACAATCAATTTAAGCCAATCTAAAACTGCAAAATCACCAAAAAGGGCTGTCCCACCTTCTGCTTTGGGCTGGCTGGAGAATAAGACACATAAGTGTCATTCATCATAGGTCACCTCAGTCTGATCATGAAAATGCACCTGAGGTAAAATGTTGGATCCAGCACCAGAGCAGTAAAGACTAACTTGGGTGGGTCCTAGAACAACTTATTAACTCATTGTATGGTGTCTGTATCGTGTGTTTGGCCATCAAATACCTGTTTGTTTGGCTACTCATACAGAGAGAGTCTGGACCAGCTGTGGGCAGCTCAGTCACACTTTGGAACATCAACAACTCCCAGTTCAACCTGGTTTTCCCTACGAGCCAGCAGCTCTGATCTCTGCTGCTGAGAATCTGCTCCTGTCACAGGCACTGCTTAATAACCCTGAGCTAATTTGAGGTTGTTGGGTACAGCGGTGCTTGAGGAAAATGATGCTGCTGTCTCGCTCAGAACAAAACAGGAATGCCATAGATTCACCATAAATATGACTGGCCAGAGAAAGAACATCTTTCCCCAGACTAACTGTGTCCAGCTCTATGGCTGGGATGTTCTCAAGCTGCCCTGTGCTGTTTGAATTTGTCCACAGTGAATTCTGAACAGTAATTTGCTAATTTCTTTCAAACATGCTGTCGAGGGGTTTAGTTGTAAAATCTTCAGCAGCAGTTGGATATTGTAATACCTCATTCCCCACCCTGTATTTATGACAGGAGGGATCAGCATATAAAATGAAGTGCTGCTCTTTCCTTGCTCTCCTGTATGGTGTGCTTTTAAACTGCAGCTGTCTACCAGATGCAAGAAAATTAAGACATTTAATTTCCTTTCTCTGTGCATACCTGCCATCAATGCTAATGGCAGCTAAGCATGAAAGTAGGAAGAGAGTTACTGTGAACAGACTGACTAGAACAACTCACCCATTTCAAATAAATCTGGTTGTTTCAAGAAGAAAGGCAGAGAACCCGTCACATCACATCGCACTTCTCCTTCAGCATGAGACACACAAATTCAGACTCGATTGACTGCAGAGCCACAGTGGCCATCAAGTGCTGAGCAGTGTTAACCCTTAAGTGCATCACATCCAAACCCAATACAATTTTACAGGTATGCTAAATAAACTACAGTTATTGACTGCATATATTTTTAACTGCAGATCCTCTGATGGTTTCCTAGAAAATATTTTTTAAAAAGAAAAAAAAAAATTCCCTCTTTTGTCATTTGTAGTTTTTGGTCTACTCAGATTCAGCAAATCAAGTTCCTTCTTTCTTCCCAATTGAAATTCTGAAGCACATACAAATAAAATTAATTTAAAAATCTGTCACAGAGTGCTTTTGAGAAATTCAGTACTTGTTCCAACCCATTAGTGACTTAGTAACAATCAGCTATTATAATGTTTCCTTTTTGTTCCATACAGTGTTTACAGATAAGTAAAAAGTGTTTCTAAATAATAGACACTTGTCAAGGAAGATATGTATGTCCATTTTATCTGATATGGGTTTTGAAAGATTAAGAATTTCTTGGGGATCACTTACTATGACCTAGAGATTCAAACTAGTGACACAGAGGAATTACAGGATTAAAATTCCTGTTACAGATACACTTAGAATCCAACTCACTGCTACACTGAAATCTGCTCTTCTTTTGTTCAATGCACTATATTGCTTGTTCATGGCTGATTGAGATATAAGACTGATTCATCTACAGTTCTACAGAGGCAGATTTTAAGGTTAATTACAGAATTTCATTGTATCTAGACCTTTTAAGCCTTCAAGTGGCTAATATCCTAAATTTGAACTGTTCCCTTTCATATAAACACTACATGTCCTCTTCAGAATCTGTGGTTCAAGGTAAAAACCACACAAAAGCTTCATCAGAGATTAATTTTCCCTGTCTTTTAAGTAATGCATATTCATGCTTGCAACATAGAAGACTTTTAAATTCAAGAACTTAGAAGCTGAAGTCATGTTTCCTAAATAATCTTGTGTGACTGATTTGTGTCTTTGGGTGTTGTATAATTCAATGACTGCACACACACTTTTCAAGTCACAACATTTCTCAGTGATCTTTAAAGCTTTCTTTTAGAAGGTACGTTCTGTGAAAATTCAAGTTCCACATTATAAAATCTTTACAGGAGGTCATAAACTATTACAAAATCAGGGATGCATGAAGCAGTTCTAGGATTTATAGAACAAAGGCAGAAGGCTTTGCCTCCTCTGCTAAAATTTGTCAAAGCAAAGACTCTAAAATATCAGATACCTCTACTATTGTTTGCAATTTCTTCTGTGAAGACTGTAGTGAGGGTTGTGAATTAGCCCTCCCTACAAACCCAGTATGAGTATCTTCATGTGGCTGATGTTAGGAAACCAAGGGAAGAGCTGAAGTGGGTGTGTGGCTCAGAAGAAACCCTGGTATTGCCAATATCCTTGACCATCCTGTTCTTCTCCTGGTCTTCTCCCAGAGCCAGCTCAGGGTTGCACAGCCCAAGCTGCTCCAGCACAGCTCCACTTCTTGTTCCAGAACAGCTTTGGTACAGCAACCACCCACACCCCACTCTGCAGACCACACACACCCCAGGCTTGAAGAACCAGCCACCCACGAGACACAACCACCACTAATGTCAAAGGGAGTGCAAAAGCAAAGCGAGGAAGCAGCTTTCCTGGAGCACACACACTGAAACAGCCCACATCTTCAAGTGGGCAGGGAAAACTGGGTGTTCCTGCTGCTCCAGAGGACACAGGAGGATATCCTGGACACAGTGTCCCCAGAGTGAAGGGCCACCGTATGTTCAGTCAGTGCTTTTATTCAGGTGATTTTGGGGCAGTAAATTCGTCTGTGGAAACCTTCTCAGACAGTCCCAGCAGTGTGTGCTGTGAGAATAGATGGGACTTGTGGGCAGCTGGAATGTTCCTAAGAGTGGGGTTGTGCTCCACAATCCTGCACAGCATTGCAAGGAGGGATCCAGCTGCATCCAGGAGAGCACAGGGATGGATCCAGCTGCAGCCAGGAGTGCACAAGGATGGATCCAGGAGTGCACAAGGATGGATCCAGCTGCAGCCAGGAGTGCACAAGGGTGGATCCAGCTGCACCCAGGAGTGCACAAGGATGGATCCAGGAGTGCACAAGGATGGATCCAGCTGCAGCCAGGAGTGCACAAGGATGGATCCAGGAGTGCACAAGGATGGATCCAGGAGTGCACAAGGATGGATCCAGCTGCAGCCAGGAGTGCACAAGGGTGGATCCAGCTGCACCCAGGAGTGCACAAGGATGGATCCAGGAGTGCACAAGGATGGATCCAGCTGCACCCAGGAGTGCACAAGGATGGATCCAGCTGCACCCAGGAGTGAACAAGGGGTTTTATCTGCCCCCCTGGACAGGCCACTGCAGTTATCACAGAGGCTCTGCTTGCACCTCGTTGTGATGGGTGGCAGCTCCTGAAAAAGTACAAATGCTCTCTGAAAATTCATTAATTGCATCTCATCTGTTAACTTTGCTTTCCAGGTTCTGAGCTTCCACAGAGCAAGGCTTGTGTAGCCCTTCAAACACATACCCAGTGCTCCCAGACCTACATCTGTGTGTGGTGATGCCTCTGTTTGCTCTTCCCATTGCCAATTTCAAGCTGGATCAATACAGTCATACAGGAAATTAAAATATCCACCACAATTAGTGTATAATTGCACCTCAGAGGTCAGGTCACTTTCAATATTTGCATTATTCTTGATTATTAATCTGTAGGGTTTAATATTTGGCAGTTTTGTCTCTTTTCCTTCTGCCATTGCTGGACACTCCTCTTGTTGTCCCCAGAAGGGACTGCAAAGGCACACATGGGCACCTCACAAATCCCCAAATCATTACCAAGTTCCAAACACACTACATAGCAAATAGCTCCAGATTGCTCATTAATTGTTATTTTAGAACTCAGAGGAAATGTGTTGTTATTATATTATTAGCTGTTTATGCCTTGTTAAAAAGTAATCATTTCTAATTTGCAGAAATATGAAAACACAAATCTGGAATATACATCTGTATATGTCACATCCACAAAACCCTCTGACCCAAACCCAGATCTTTTTTTATTAAATTGAGTATTATTCTCCATATCGCTACCTATCACATAGGATTTTAAAGGAAAGTTATAAATATTTAAAATCAGCAAGTACTTTTAAAGTCCACTCTGTGTTCGGATGAGAAATCAGGAAATACTAAATATGAATTGATGGAAGCAACACCACAGAAATACATGTATTACCTGCCAATATTGCTATATTCTATTACATTTTATTTATGTCTAATACATACTTATGCTATATAAAAACATGGAAACCTGCAGGCAAAAAAAGAGTAGTAAATTATAGAGATCTGCATTACCACAACTGAGCAACAGTCTATATTTTACTGACTGCACAAGAGCACTCAAGGTAAGTGCTCACATTAAAGTTGAAACCCCACTCAAGTTGCCTGACAAATCAACCTCTTGCAGTTTTTTACAGGATTAAGAAACAGGAATTGGATTTATTTTTTAATACTGAGGAATTGTCACAAAGTGTTTATTTGTTAAATTAAGTGTTCTAGTGATTTACAGGAAAAATTACTAATTTTTATATCAAATAATTTTATTCTATCCCAAAATGATCCAGATAATATAAATTAGAAAACTCAGAGGTAACCACTCCAGTTTAATATGGTTTTACCAGCACAAGGAGGGCCCACATAGCACTGCTTGTGCTTCCTTAACTTAAATCCCAGTTTATAACATTAGCCTGAAGTGTTCCATTTTGACAAAAAGTAAATACTCCAATCATCAGGAAAGAATAATAAAATAGATTTTCCATGATCTCTCAGCACACTTTTAATCTATTCTCTGCCATCACACAAACCTTCAAATATTTTACTTCCTGGCCTCACCAAGAAATACATTTAGGAAGTTATAAACTCTGCCACCATCTCCTTGGGCTGTGTTAAAAAGTCAGCCACAGTTCTGCAGAATACATCAGCTCAAAACTAATTTTTAAACAAACATTGCTTCCAAAACCATCATCCTACAAAAATGTATTTATATATGGTTCATTTCCTTTACCTTTTCCTGTAATATAAGATTTATTTTATTATCTAATTTGGGTTTATGCTATGTTCCTATCCCTGAAAAAAATTTTATAATGTTATTAGACGTGAGCAATGAATTAAAATAGATATTTTCAGATTATTTTTAAATATAAGAATTGTAAATCTGTAAGAAAGACATGTCAGTGCCGTCCTCCAGAGTCTCACACCACACCTGGTTATCCCTTTTCAGTCAACCTAAACAGAATAATCAGGAACAGTGTAGATAATTTCACAGAATTTAATCTCTGCCTTTTGGTAGGTCACCATCAACCTGTAATATTGTTACTGCAGAAAATTAGCTATTTTGGTGAAGATTCCCCAGTCCACTGATTATCACTTCCTAATGCATCTAGATTACTTATTTATATTTAAACTATCAGCTTTAAATATTACTGCAAGCATTTGATTTGTTCTCAGTGGTGTATCTACCCAGTGACGTGTGCAGGAACAGTCTGTTCTTTGAGATCCATTTTTAAATTAAGGCTCAAATCACAGATTTTTCCATAAAATTGACCCAGAATTCTAGAAATATTCAAGATCAAGCACTGCAAAATAATTCAGAATAATAAACCACTTCTGATTTCAGCACAGAAGAAATTACCCAGGGACAGATTTGGGATTTCAAATGGACTTTGAAAAATCTCACTGAGGAAACCAGAAAGTGTCAACACTGATATTCTTGTCCCAACAGCCACAGAGAATTCTCTAAATATTATCTAGTATTGTGAAGACCAAAGGGAAATACTAGATACAAAGTTCAAAATTGCCACAAAGCTATAATTTGTATGTGTCAGATACAGAGTTAATTTGTGTCAGTGATGACTTTTGCATAGAGAAGGGTCAAAGCTTTGCCATATTTAACCAGGAAAAAAAGAAATATTATCACATTATTTCCCAAGTCATCTCTCTCTGGGTCCAGTGTCTGTCTCACGTTTCCCAGCTGTGTTCCAGACAGTTCCTGCCCCTGGAAAAACCTCGGGGTGCCTCTTTAATCGAGGCAAAACTGCCCCATTGCACTGCAATGCAACCAAGGGACCTGCAGGGAGAGTGACCAGGGCACAGCTTTCCTGGGAAAGGGAAATAAAGACAGAAAACTGACTAGAGGTGTGGAAAGGGAGAAAAATTGACTCTCTTGACACTGTTCAGAGGGACCAGGCGACACTCCATGGGGTGACAGCTTTTCCAAGGGCTTTGCTGCTCTCCCACCTGCAATGAGCGTGTGGCAGCAGCAAAAGCCACCCCACCAGTGCCCCTGCCTGTCTGAGAGGAGCTCTGCTCTGCCAGGACCTGCTGTGGGCCCTGAGAAAAGGCTTGGGAAGGGCAGTTCCATTGAATTACAGTGAGAAAAGTCTCAGCAGTTCATTCTGTGAGTTGCTTCTTTACCATTAGAGGTCACTGTCCTGCCTGGACACAGCCCTGGGACACAAAAGGAGAAGCTTTGGGAAGCCAAATAAACAGGGAGGATACAAGGTATTATTTAAAGGAGCATTTTAAAAATCCTGTCGACATGCAAGTCCTGTGGAAAATCGAAAAACAATCAAGGAAAATAAAAAGTATCTATCAGAACCTGGCAATTAATATGTTCTTAAAGCTCCGGTAAGATATGGAGTAGATGGTCTTGTTATTATAATTAAGAAAACTACTTAGCTGGAGAAATATTGTCTTTAAAATGCTTCTCTTTTTAACACCGGGTTTTAATTCTCGAATAATTATTATTTACTTTCAGCAAGAGATTTAATTCTGAATGCAATGCCCTAAATGAGTGCAGGGGATACAACAAAAATGAAAATGATGACTTTTAAGATTTGTGTCCCAATCCAGTAAGATCCAAAGTGCAACTGGAAACCTGAAAGCCAATTCCAAACAAAACAAGAGCAATGATTACTGCATTGTCATCTGCACTGGAGGCAGAGGGACAAGGACATTTCCCTCCTGGAAATTCTTTTTGGTTGACTCTAATGCCTTGAGGAAAGGACTCTCTAGTTACTAAGTTTGTATGCCAGCACCTCACATGTACAACAACACAAAGAAAACTCAATATTTGTTCGTATAAAGAACCATTTAGTGCTTTATGATACTCTTTGGATTAAACCCAAAGTTACTGAAAGGAGTTTTCTGAAATTCATTATAACTACTATGAAATACTGTCATGGGTTTATAATCCAATGATTATGATTTCTGTCATTTATCTTTGAGTTATGTGGTCCTTAATGAACTTTATTGAAGCACAAATGCATATCCTATAGGTTAAGAGCATGAGAACACAGAGATGGCAAACACAGCATTCACTTGCTTCTCAGTTTTAATTAGGCCAACTGGGAGTATTTTAGCATAAAATATTTCAGCTGTAAAAAATACCACCTTTAGAGATGAACATCCCCAGTCAGGCATTTGCAATATTTTATCCTCATGCTCAGGGTTGTTTCTCCACCACTATGAAGAAACTCAGGTTTTCAAGCAAAGGTCACGAGTGCTGTGCACAAAGTCCTTACCACGGGCTGGTGAACTTTGTAAAACTCACTTTTATTGCAGCAGAAAGCAAAATCTCGAGCAGCCAGAGCCATCTCTGGCTGGACCAGCCCCTTCCTGGGTTAATATTCTGATGGTTTATCATATTCTGTATAATTCACTGCTCAAGTGCCCTTCCATCACATCTGCACAGATGTTGGGCTGGGCACGAGGGAGGACATTCATGTTACACAATGACACAAATTTTTCCATAACTTTTCCCATAACTTTTCAGAAATTGATGTCAGCTTGTGGTACTTCCCTTGGGAAAAGAGTATCAGGAACTGCCATAATGGTTCTGATTAAGTGTTCTTGGACTATGGAAATGGCAATTCGAGGAAGATTATAAAGTTAATGTTTTCATTAGTGTTCAAGCCCTACTGCTGAATTCATCCTCACATACTTATTAAATAATACTTATCTTTTATTACAATAATGAAAATAAAGAAATGTAACTCCTACTCCTTAATCCCCTGCTCTCCCCCTGCAATGGAGACTGAGCTATAAGGAGGTTGGCAAACTTGGCTATAAAACTTTGGAGATATTTTAATCACAGTTACAGACAGTAGATTTTTTTTTCCCCAGGCCATTTTGGGTGGACTTGGGTGTTCATCACAGTTTTCCATTAAACATCTATATTTTGGGCATCTCTTCAAAAGACTATTTTACAAATGAACACTGAGGTGACTCTGCAGAAAATTCAAGCAGCCAAAAACAAATATCACTGTCACATTAACAAGTCCCTAAAAGTGAGGAGTGAGGATGGATTTCAGTTTTTTTCTTTCAATGTTGTTCTTTATATTAAATTACAGAAACTTTCAGGAAAAAGAGAAAAAAAAGTTTGGAAGTTGCTCCCTTTCTTTATCTTTTTTTTTTGCAACATAACAAATACTTGCCAGGCTTTAGCCCAGTTACTCATATTAGGAGGAATTCAAAATGTCATTCCAGTTAAGCCAACTTTGAAAAATGAGAAACTTTTGAGGATAGGCCAAAGCATTTAGATAAGTCAAGTATGTAAAGATCATACATTTTTTCAGTCACTAGGGGATCGTGGTGTGTTTGTTTGGGTGTCCATATTCATATAAGAAATATGTATTATAAATATTACTTTTTTCTATATTTATGTATTACACATAATAATATAATAGAAATTATTATTTGAGAATAATAAGTGACTAGGAAATCTGAAGCTCAATTCTGCCCAGGGAGTTTTGCCACTGATGATGGTGGTTAAACAGGGGGGTCCAGGAAAAGCATCTCCTTCGTGCAATTTTGATCCTCTGAGTGTTAAAAATCATCTTCCTCGATGTGTTAAGGAGCCTCTGACACCTGTGGGCAAACACACACACTCCTGGCAGGGGGATAAAACAATCATTATGTCCTGGAAATAACAAATTTCAACCTGCCTTTCTGTGACCCCGAGCTGTTTAGAATTATATAAACCCCCCAAACATTCCACATTAAAATGAAACTAATACAAGGAGCAGCTTTATAGTTTGCAGTCTTTGGTATTGTTTCTCATGCTCCCCTCCAAATACTAATAATGTGTGTTTTGTCAGAGTTAAGTAATATTCACATGTGTAAAAGGAGCCCAGGCAAGATGAAGTCCTGGGCAGATCAGTAAGGCAGAAGCAGAAGGGGAGGCAGGATACCTTTGGCCTCAGATTTGTCTATAAGAATTGTACACTTTGTTTTGAGAAAATTCCTTGTTCAATGTTAGCAGAAAGTCTGTATGTGCTTCATTATTCTGAAGGGAAACGTAGAGGTACCTGAGCTAAATGAGATTTTGGAAAATAAATATACATCTTGAGTTGCCTGTGTGGTGGTGCTTTTTAATGAGTTTAACTTTTGGAGTATAAATAAATATTCTGTTAGATACCATCAGAATAATGTGCAAATTAAAAGAGGCATAGGGTAAGTGCTTCAGTGCAAAATTCCATTCTTTTTACAGTACAGTATTTGTTGTTTGTTATCTTCTGTAGGCGGCAACTGATCATTATTTCCAGGATGTGCTTAGGGAAATCATGGAGTGTTTGTTTTAGATAATGATGTGCAGCATTCATAGCTACTTGTGACTTTCAAAAAC
The DNA here is from genome assembly GCA_013396655.1 of Campylorhamphus procurvoides. Taxonomy (NCBI): domain Eukaryota; kingdom Metazoa; phylum Chordata; class Aves; order Passeriformes; family Dendrocolaptidae; genus Campylorhamphus; species Campylorhamphus procurvoides. The sequence continues at coordinate 1,500,309 of WBMV01006429.1, forward strand.
TGAAATTAAAGATCCTGAAATATCAAGTATATCATTAAAAACAAATCCTTCACTGCTCAAGACTTTTCCTGGCTTCATTTTCATGTAATTGGGAAAAATATGTTTTCTTGACTGCTTTGCAATGTGCTTTAAGTTAAAGATAAGTTCACTTAGCTGAGTGGATGTAATTTGATGTCATAAGAGCTGAAGTGCACCAGACCAAACCAGTGAGCTGCTCTTGTGACCTGCGCAGGGCTCTGCATCAGGATGCCAGACCCTTCAAATCCCTTGGACCACAGACTAAAGAACAACAGCCTCACTTATAAAGAACACTTCTCCTCCACCCTCAGTTAACTCTTCCAGTCAATTAACTGGCCATGGTCTTTCTTCAGGACTTTGTGGGCTGGTGAAGTGAAAATGTCAACCAATGGCACCAAGGAAGTTGTTGGTTTGTGAAAGGTGCTGACTGAGACTTTGGCCTTCTGCAGGAACCTCCTGAAGGAAACTAAATACAAGCTGACTTGTAAACACTATTTGAGAACCCAGAGAGTACAGTGAATTTGTCTTTCATCCTGAGCAACATGACCAATGTCCCTTCTCAGGTCCACGGCATGGATTTATGTCTTTTTTTTTATTGATTTCCTTTCCTGTTCCTATGATTCAGCAAAGCACGTAGCACTTGTTTATGTTTAATACCTTATAAGGACATTAACTTAAAAAAACCTTGGGTTTTTTGTTGGTTTGGGGTCTTTTTCAATAAGAAACATTCTTTTCTTTGCTTTAATGCTTTTTTGAGCCCGCAAGGTTCACTTTTCAGTCTGCTTCTCTTCTCCAACGAGCTGTTCAATGTAATGGAATTACTGTCACTGTGTTTGATGAATTGGGTCAGTGAGGGTTGGGAGGCCAAAGCAGCCAAACCTCCTGCAGAAATGGCAGCAGGAACTCACTGTGATGGGCCCAGGTTAGAGGCCAGAAGACTCTGAACCACAGCAAAGTTTAGTGGTATTTGAATGGCATTATCCTTGTGGTGACACTCAGAGGGATTCTTAGCCAAGGGCTGGGACCCAGAGCCAGCAACACAGAATCAAAAGTTATCTCTGTCCAGAGAGAGTTTGTGATCCATGCAAAGCTGTAGGAGGCAGCTGAGTAACCACAGGGAAGCAAACACACACAAATATTGCCTGTTGGTGTCAGAAACTGGGGTGTAAGTACATCAACAACCTAATTGCAGCCAGTGCTTCTTACAAACATTGCTGGAGATGAGATTCTTAAAGAGAAATACAAAGTTGTATTTGAGGACATCCTTCTGAGAGCTGATTAATAAAAAGACTTCTCCCCGGTATATTAGAATTACAGAATTTTAAAATGCCTTTTTTTTTTCAGCTCCTTGGAGAGCTTTCAAAGTACTATTCAAAAGCAGGCTCATTTCCCATAAATTCATAAAGGAACATCTGGACTTAAAATATCCTTTCATCCTTTGCACATCATTTTAATACTTTCCCCTGATACTATTTTTGTCTTCCTTCTTGGATTTATTAGCTCCTAAGTAATTACCTTTTGTTTCTCTTAGGTGTAATCACTGCTTGGGTCAACATTTTCAAGGAGCTCTCACAGCTTTAAAAATGTGGTAATCAACATTTTCTGATCATTATTTGCTGTGCTTTTCTTCCTTGCCTCCTCTGCAATGGCTGTCAAAGGATTTGTTCTACCTGTCTCTGTTCTGCACGTGCATTCAAGCACTCCCTTCTTTTCATCCTCTGAGGGTTGACTATCCTCTCCTGTTATTTAAAACTGATCTCCAATCATTATATTGACCTGAGCACACAAGAAGAGAGTCAATAGGAAGGAAGATGTGAGGGAGAACAGGCCAGATTCTTCCACTTAGACATTCAGCTGATGGCAACACTGTTGGTTTATGCAAAGACACCTTCCCAGAACTCCCTCTTCCTTTGTCACACAAACAATGGAAAAGTCCCACAAACCTCCCCAGGTTCACACAGGAGGTTCTTGCAGAACTATTCCCCTGCAAAGCAGGTATTTACCAGCTACACAGAAGAGAACAGAGAGCACCTGTAAAACCCTGTGCTATCCTCTGGGATCTGTGGCCATGGTTACACAGCTGCTCTAATCCAGCATAAACCCAGTCTGCCACTGAAATGGGGGCTTGGAAATTCCCCTCTCTATGAAACTGCTCCTTCTCATTGCCTCCCTAATGCTGGCTCAACTCTCCCAAGGCTGCACAGCCAGTCTGATAAGGGGACTGATGTAATTGCAAACTAACCCAGCAGGACCCACCCCCCAAATAATCACTTGTGGTCAAATGAGCTCCCTGATCTAACTCATTGCAAAGCTCTATGAGCACTAACACTGGAGAAGAGCACAACGTGCAGCTGAGGACGAAGTGCAAGGGCTGAAGGCATTGCTCTATTTAGCAGCAGTGAGCTGAAAATCAGCTGAAAACAAGTGTAAAACTGCAGCCCTTCCTGTGCCTGAAGGTGCAGCTCCATTCCCAAACTTATTGCCACCAGTTTGCTCTCTCAGTGCCTTGTTCTAACAGTTTGAACTCGTGCTGACACCACTCTCTGCTGAACACAGGCAAGAACATGCTCCAGACAGACTCAGCTCCTGGTGAACACCTCAAGGCTCATCTCTCCCAGAGTTTTGGCACAGGAGGAGGAAGGCTCTCACAGTCCTCTGCTGCTGTAGCTGAGCTTTCCAAATTTCACAGGGTTCTTGGGAGCTTGAGCTTCCCCCAGCTAAGCAAGACTTCAGTGTCTCCTGCTTTGCTACCCCACTAACCAGGTGCAAGTCCCAAGTCAGGCCCAGTATGCTCAGTTTGCCACCCAGAGCCAAGAAGAGGCATCAGTGTTGGCTGGGAATCCAAGCTGGGTGCAGGATGGCCCAAGGAGAGAGCCAAGGGATGTGCCTCGTGGTGCAGATTTGGCAGGCTTGGCACAGCTCAGCAGGTGGCTGGTTAAGGTGTTTGCTTTAATCTGCCTCCCCATTTCCTTCAGTGTGATGATTCCTCACTACTTTCTGAACAAAATGAAGACATTAATAATGACAGGACACAAGAAAGTGACAAAGGGTTTAACCATAAGAAAAAATATTGACAATGGAATTCAATTCTAATGACATTAGAACACATAACTTGTTATCTTGATGTCCTGGAACAGGAACAGCACAAAAACCACTGACTTTGGTCATGATATTTACACCTCTTTCCCAGCTGAGAGAATGCACATGGTCACGTGGATTTAACCCTTCATCCAAAATCTACCACAAACTGGTGAACAGGAAAAAAATCTTTCTAACAGCAAGAAAGAGCCCTTGTTTGCTCCCACAAAAATCAATCCCACTTCCAAGAGAACCAAAGGATTCAAGAACAAAGGACAATCCATGGCCTCGTATTTATTAAAAGTAATTTTAAAATCAACAGCAATCATTTGTTCGATCAAGATTAGCAAATATTACCAGGAAAATTACTTTGATCCTGCTCCTATTACAGTCAGAGGAGAAGCTTCCTTTAACTCTGCCACATCAAGGCTGCAATGGTGATTCCTATGAGAACTGAGGCCAGTTAAGGTGATTATGTATATGCTTCACTCTATAGAACAGTTCAAGTCCAGGAAAGTTAAAGATACCTTTGCACTGTGAGCTCAGATTCCCAAAGTTCAGATATAACTTTCCTCAATTAAAGTGTCATTGAGGTGCTGTTGGCCATATGTGCAAATATTGCACACACTTTTTATCACCTTGCTAATAATGGTCAAATTATTCACAGGATCAGTGCCATAAAGTAAATATTGAAACTTTTTGCTATTGTTATTAAAAATTGACACTGAAGAATGAAATGCTTGGGATCTACATGGTCCATTTATAGGGTCCATACTCAAGTAGTTAATATCACTTAATCTACAGGAAAATAATTCCTACAACACTCAATTATAAGGTCAAAAGAAACATTTTGCTAACTTTATGATGTGTAGATAGTTAAGAGTTAGCAGGGATAGAGAGAAGTCTGAATCATCCTAAAACTCCAACTGTAAAGAACCCACACTAAAATACCATTCAGAAAGCAGAAATATATATGTTTTAGGGGGCAAAAAATGAGTTAATGATCTCTCCACTAAGAACTAAGTACAAATATATATTGAATTTTCTCTCTTCTTGCACCTGTGTATAAGGAGTTAATGTATGTTATACAAGTACAGTTATGTAATTACAAAAATCACCATAACAGAACTAAAAAATTCCTTGAAATTGTATTATTTTTAAATGCACAGCCACGTGCCCATGTGTGGCGGCCCAAAGACAAGAAATGTTAATAAATAGTCTGGACAAAAAATGTTTGTATTTTTAAAGCATTTAGACATATTACTGCTTCCCTGCTGCAGCAACTCACAAAGCTGGCTAAAGAAACCTGGATAATTTTAAAGAGCAAATCTGGTGTTGCTCAGCAACAGCACACCCTGATAGAAAGGATGCAGGATGTTGGGAGCTTTAATATTAGGGAAACTGCTTGCAAGGGGAGGAAGAAGAACAAATACAATTTATTCATGCAATGTCCATAGAATTGGGACAGCTTAAAAATAATAATCAGATGGAGTGATCATGCTAATATCAATCTTTGTATAGCAGAGCTAAATAAAAAGTTCTTGCCTGGAACCAATGAGTTGGCAGCACAGTTCATTAAATGGCACTGATGTTTGCACTGCCTTGATATGATATATGATATGATATATGATATGATATATGATATGATATATGATATGATATATGATATGATATATGATATGATACAATGAGACAAAAAAGCACAGTGCATTTTATGTGAATTTGAGAGCAATCTCATGGCTGAAAACTTCAGTTCTGGCACTGGCTTGGATGAATATTTGCCAAAGTGAGGGCTGAATATGAACTCCACACTTTTGTCTGAATCAGGAGCAATCCAATGCTCTCAGAGGAGAAAATGTCTTGGACAATACAGGTCTCACCTCTGAATTGGTGCCCTTTTGCTCAGCCATCCCTTCTCCTGCTGTTGGACACTGCTGAGAAGAACTGCAAGAGAGATGAGACTGCTCAGGTGACAGAGGTCAGGACAGGGTCTCAGAGCCAGCAAAGACAGAGACATGACAGAATCAGACCTGGTGCTTCAGAGACTGAGCAGCTTGGCCTGTCTGAAGGAGAGAGGGGGCCACACTCTCAAATTCACTCATAAGGCTGCTTGTAAAAGCCATATTTTGGAAAGACTGCCACTGTAAGTCAGCAGCCCTGGGGGTATGTTCCTACAAACACATGTATGACAGACGAGTGCATCTCCATGGATTCCACCAGCTCAAAACATACTCCTTGTGAGCCAGTACAGTGTGGGCAGAAATTCTCTGCCTTGCTCAGTTTTAACACTGATTACTTTTTGATGACAAAATACAGGACAAACAGTGTAAATAAAAGTCCTTCTACTCACAAACCATGAGGATGGAACTCAAGATGTGGGACTGGCAACAAGACCTCAGTCTTCCCATCAGCTGGCCTGAAAGAGACTCTCTAACCATTTGCCTCATTGCATTCTACATTAAAACCCTCCTGCTCCTCCTAGACATGTAAGTGGATACTTTAATTGGGTTATAAAGTCGTAACTGCCTGAAATGTCATCAGCCTGCTCAGAAAACAGAGGCTTTCTTAGAAATGAGCTCTGTAGGACTAAGAAGTACACACCTGAGCAGAAGGGCATTTGCTCCTCTGCTCATCTGTTGAAGCAGAACCATCAGGATTGAGCCAAACCCCTGTTGCTACAGGGTTTGGTTCTCAGACACCTGGTGATAACACGGTCATTAGGCACCTGCACCACTCTTCTCTCTGTCCTAGCAGCAAATGTCAAGCACTGCAAGATTCTTTGTTGCCCCTCCAATGCAAAACTCATTTTATTAACCAGGAGTGATACCATCCTGCCTATGAAATGCGTGGGAAAGGAGTGTGTCAGCACACCTCAGTGAATCTGTCCTCTGGGTGACTCCCTTTGCTGACCCAGAGACACCCTGGGCTTGTCAGAAGCAATTTACATCAAATAACACCAACTTTCATTGAAAACACAAAACAAAAGCCCTTCAAGCACCTGCTGTCCCAAAGTTACAACGAAAAATGTTGATTAGAACAAAAAAGTATAAATATTTCATAAAAATAAGCATTTCATTAAAATTTCATACTTATAATTTCCCTTCCATTCTGGGAAAGAGGTTTTAATTAAAATCTACAAGGCATGAGTGTAAGGTAAAAGACAAAACTAATTACCTCAGGAGGAGGAAAAAAATAGAAGGAAAAAGTAGTTTTCTAAGGAAAACCTATGATCAAAGTAATACCATGCTGAAGATTTGACCCCTCAGATGTCCCCATTGAGGACATTCCCACTCTCAAAAGGCACATTCCTATAAGTGACATTAGAATTTTGTTGGCTCTTTATTTCCAAAACGCTGGGATGTGTTTGCTGCAATCTTCAAAGCAGCTTGAAGCCAGATTTGTATCAGAGCAATGGCAGACCCATAACTGAGCTCTTTGGTACTTATGTCAGGAATAAATCACACTTTCCTGAACGGTCATCAATTATGATATTTAGAAAAGGAATTGTGGGGAGTTATAACTCAGAAGAAAATTGTTGAGATGAAGTGGAAGGACTACAAAATGGCAATGCTGGAAAATAAGTCAGCAACTCTCAGCAGAGCTCCTTGTTCTGCCCTTTTCTTAGCCCTGACTTCACAGTGTACCTTTATTTAACAGAAATGTATTAAAAAGAACATTTATTCTGCAAATTCTTATTATGCTTCTCAGCTGTGCAGCTCTGGCAAGGCCATGGTGTGGTGCCCTTATGACCATGTTTTCCTGACCTGTGTTCCCCCAAGTTCCCAGCAAAGGTACCAGCTGAGATGAGGACACCAAGTTGGCTCTTCTGTAAAACAAACAGGCTCTTTTTGGAAGAGAAAAAAAAACTTCTCTGAAAATGTAGAACAGAGTTGGTGCAGATCACGGAAACCACAAGACAAACAAATGGCCTAAGCCTATTCCACAAGTGTTTTTTGGGGGTTTTTTTTTGCTAGAAAGCTTTTGAACAATTGTAATGTCTTTGAAAATATCACTAAACCAAAGACTTGGATGTGTATCCATGACAAAGTATTTTAACTAGTAGCACATGAATTATAGTTTGGAAATTAATATAAAACCAATCAGCTACAAAAACGATGTTCCAAACTCATTTCAGGTGCAAAGGCAAAATACATCTTGTCTTTTGTAAGCAATAAGAAGTAAGAGGAAACATTACATGTGATCTATACAGATTCATCAGAAAAGTAGAAACAGCAAATCTGTGATCACTGTCTTGGAGAGAGAAAAGGAGTTGGGAAGGAAACAGACTAAAAAGTGTATCTGTAAACCAGATGGGGCAGATTTCCACGAGAAGAAACCACAGAGCACCAGGGAGTCCTGTTTCAAAGTAATTATTGCAGAATGTATGGGACCTGCAGGTATTTCATTGTGCAGCATCCCTGAAACAGCTGCATTGCACACTGGATTCCACACATTTTTTTCTTGCACCTTGGACACAGATGTATAAAAAGTGATGGAGTCAACTCTAACTTGTCAATGCTTCCTTTGAATTTTACACCAGCAGTAATTCCATAGCCCATCCTGGGAGAAGAATTCTGACTGTGTCCTTCATAAGACATATTAATTGTAATTTATAATTAATAGATGTTAATATCCTTCAAGTATGCAGTGGATTAACATATTAGAACATGAGGCTGACTTTAGTGGGGTGTCCTATAATTCACATTACTGCAGAAAGTTACTGATACATCTTTATAATTGTAAAGCTGCATCCAGAAAGATCTTTCAAGACAGTGAGCCAAAATGTATCTTAAAAAGTCAGCAAGTTACCAGAGTAACTTGCATTCTTCAAATCGTTCAGCAGTTTTACCTTTAATTCTGAACACATTCTAAATTATACTCTGTTTGGCGAGATCTGCGTGTGATGAAGAAGGAGCTTGTTGCCCTTTTCAGTTTATAATGTCACCAGAAATTAAGTCTGTTTAACAGATGTGGAATTCATCATTTCAGCCTTTAACTTGCATTAGAAAGTCACCTTTTTGATAACTGATCCCACTGTGTGTTGTTTACACTGCAACTATCAAAGTAATTCCCAGTAAAACAAGTTTTCTTCAAATGAAAAAAGAACCCCTTTCCCTCTATTACAATCAAAGCACCAAGTTTCATAACACCACCTTTCTAAGCAGTTTAGCAAAGTGAAACCCTTGCAAGCGAAATAAAGGGAAATGAAGTTGCACTTTAAAACTGATCTCAATAACTCTGTGTTATCTGACCCATCACAGCCCACCAGAGTTAACAGTGATCAGCCACCTCCCATAACCCAACACCCTTTCAGGTCTCCATCTACATATTTGAGGAGAGATGCCTAATAAATATTTACGTCTTTTTCTCAGCATTCAAATCACTTTTACTCTGAGAAACGACACACCAGGTGACTTAGCAAAAGATTATGTAAAGAGTATCCTCAAATATTCAGGACCTTCATGCACATAGATGCATTGTTTTCATTAAAAAATCTATTTAATACCATTTTATTACATACAGCTGCTTGATCTTACTCAAAGCTGCTATCAGTGACACCAAATTTGATTTTATGGCATCCAGTTCCCTCTGTGAAATGGCCACAGATCCAAGTCAGGGTTGTCCCATGAATGCTCTCTGCTCCCTATTTCTTGCTACTTATCCCAGCCCAATGGAAGAACTGTTGGATTTTTTTTAAGAGGGTCTGTATGTTTTCTGCAAACACAGGAAGGTCTAGGCCAGACAATAACCCAAATTTGATTGCAGAGAAAAGTCAAAATACCAGTCATCACACATTGACAAGGACAATTGTTCCCCTAGAGCCCTTAAAAATAAGGTGGACTTCACCTCTTGTAACTGAAAATATTCCAGTAACATATAAGGTGACTGTGACTGAACTAATGGTGCTCCAAATCAATTTCCCTTACACAAATTTACAAGACAAGAATTCATTAAGAAAGAGAGGAAGCAGATTTGATATATGAAATAACATTTACCTAGAAACTTTGACCAAGAAAACTTATCCTCAAATTCCAACAGCAAATTAGTCCCTTTCTCCTATTTCTCGGCATTTCATTTAGTTATATACCAGGCCCTTTCATGATAATCATAACAATTCCCTCAGCTTACCGAAATAAACATTAATTCAAAATAAATACATCAACATGCACAGCCTCAAACTGAACAGGGGGAAGAACAAAACTCCCTGCACGTCAATTCCCCCACACTCACAAATTCCCAGCTTTGTGAAACTGTGACTAGTCATGAAACCAAACTAAAAATAAAAAATTTAGAGTTTCATAACAAACCAGGAGGCAATTCCAGAAAAGCACTTGAGCCTTTTCCACACAAACGAGAACAATCCTTACCTGTTGTTTTCTCATCATTCCTTTTTAGGTCCATACCTAAAGATCATCCATCTCAAGGAAACTCCATCACAGACATCAACAAGTCAAGCTCTTTTTTTTCCCCTTCATCTTGTGCTGGATTTAACAAATCAGCAAGAAGCAGGGGTAGGATCCAGGCAGATGTCCCTCTTACTCCAGATGGGCAGCTCCACTGCAAGCACTGAGTTAGACCCTCCAGCTGGGATCAATCCCTGATCAGGAGCCCATCAGAGAAGGAATTACAAAAATCAACAGTGCTACTTTGATTTACAGCCACTGAAGAGGTGGTGCCATGTTATAAACCAAATAAAACAGAAAAAATTTTATATATTTGCAGGGAATTGCAGCAAAGAGAGCTATAAGGCTTTGGGTTTTTTTAACATGGAGAGTCTGAACCTTCTGTAGCTGTTTGAAATACAGGGTGGGCTTGATTTTGACCTGTTCCTTTCCTAGGTTCAAGGACCAGTGAAGTGATGGGGCTTTTTTTCCTATTCCCTACCTCTTGTAGGCACCTCTGCCTCTCCCCTTTACTTCCCCCAAAGCAGCAAAGGGAGAAAGGGCTGGTCCTTGCTGCCATGCCTGTTGGGCTGACTTCTCTGTGCCCAGCACAGAAATTTTGTTAGAACCCTCTAAGATGTGTCTTTCCTCAAGGTTTTACATTTTCTGATTTACAGGAGTGTTTTCAGATTCCCAGAAAATGTCATGGTGCTTGGAACCCCTGGCAAAATTCCAGTATTTCCTCAGCAGTTTATGTTTTCTGTCCTTCACTTCTCTGGAAAGAGAGGGAAATATGATTGGGGCTCAGGCTATCAATTAGTTAATAATTGTCACTTTTCTTCTCAGACAAGTTAAGTGTGGCAACATCTCTTCTTAGAAAAATCAGCCTCTACTTGAATCATTTTTCCACAATAACAGCGAGCTTTGTGTATACACATTACAGTAATAATGTCAAAGTTCAGTCATACTCAGAGTTTATTAGATTTTGGTTTATTCTTTCCCTTGAATTATTCATTGAATATCTATAATTTTCCAAAGAATAATTTCATAAAGTGCTGCAGCAATAAAACCCTCCATGTATAGCACACCAATGTGAATGGTATTTATGATGTACTCAAAGAAAGATCAGCCTGTTACATTAATCACGTAAACTATTGAAAAATTATGTTTAATCATTTCTATTTCAAAATAAAACCTGCTCAGAGCTTTAAACACCATGTGAAACCTAGAATTAAATTTCATACAACATTTCCTGCAACAATATATATAATTATTCAATACTTTGAGGTTTGTCTAGTGTTCAGTACCCTCTCATCTCATTTTCTCTGAATTGTGAGTTGCATTTAATATTTTTTATTTAGTGGGTTTTGCTTAGAATGTTCCAGATTTAATAAGGAGAAACAATAAGATATACAAAGCCCTGTCCTTTTTCAAGACAAGCTCAACAGCAAGGTTGGGTAGGAGCACCAGGGAGGGCACTGACACATCCTTGGGCACCTTCTGTGCTTGTGCCAGCTCTGCAGGAGGAAGAAGTGGGGGGTGGCAGGGTGGGGACACAGGGGGTCCTTACAGAGCCCCAGGGATCTCCTACAGGATGACTGCCCATCCAGCAATGGATGAAGGAAGCAAAGACATGGCCTGCTGGAGTTTATCCCCAAAAGTGCACTGGCTCTGGGCTTGCCAGCACCATTAGGGGGATTAGTAAATTCTGTTGAATGCTACCCAGTTAGAAGATGAATTTTTCCCTATTTTTGACTTCTGAGAGCACTGAACCACACTGCCATTCGATTTGATCTGACAATTAAACTCCCCAGGCTTTGCTGTCCACTGCCTGTCCAAAGTCAAGGGAAAGGCAAGGCTGAGGACAAAACCTGCTCTTGATCAGGCCAAAAGGCAGAGGTTGTGCCCAGTGCTCCTGGCAGGCTCGTGGGCTCTGCAAGCCAAATCCTGCTGACATCTCTCAGATGTTTGGAAAGCTAAACAGGGTACACCAAGACACCCAGTGTGTGGCATGTGAAATCAAATAAAGAATGAGTGCTCGTGATTCCTAATGAATCAGCATATATTGTCACAGAGCTTTAACTTTGTCAGGACTGCAGGAACATGCCATGAAGTCAATCCCTGAAAAGCTGGAATCTGTAAATAAACTGCCATGTGCTTAATTAGAAAATAAATCTATGAAAGCATAATAAAGCCTTTATGAACCCTAACAAGCAAAGAGTGTGTGTATATAGGATATATAAGCCTATATATATAACTGAAAGGGTTTTTCAGAATTTTATGGTCCCTCCCAAGGAAGCAAAGAATAAACAATTGGTATAATATTAACAACCTCAGCTTTTAGCTTTGAACATTAATAACTTATTTGAAAGAGCTCAGCCTCCTGTACATGAGACACCCTGTAGTGTTTCAGCTGATTCTGATTCTCTTTGTGCAGAAACCTTTTAGCTAATCATTTTCATCTCTGTATGTCAATAAATCTTGCATCTCTGGGGCAATGACTTTTACTCAGCAAATGTTAAGCAGAAATAAAACCACCCAGAACAGCCTAAGCATGAGAATTTCAATAAGAATTTAGCAATATATTGATCCACTTCTCCCCCTTCTGACTTTTCATTACTATGTCACTTTCAGCTTCTGAATTCAATAAGATAAAAAGCCAAAATAGCACGTGACTTATGGGCTTTAGCCAAACCTGCTAAAATTATTTTTGAATGGCTTCTTCACCACCAGTAAAGTCCAAAAATGGTCAATATTCTGTAATTGAAGGGAAGAGTTGACAGTCACACACTACAAGTGAATGAGCTCTTCTATAGACAGAATAAAAAAGCAGAAATTAGAAGATTAAAAAAAATACATGCAACAGTAAGGAAACAAAACCAGTAATGAAAATCCATTTTCAATAAATTTCTAAATGTAACATATTATTACATGTCCTACATTTCCCCTTCCTTGGGAGTCAGTTGACAAAGTATTTGCATTCTATGTTGTTCTTTAAATAAAGCAAAATTAAGGTCAAGTAACTCTTGTGTGATTATTTATAAGGATCTACCACCCCAAAGCCACTTGGATGTGTCAAATCAAACTTCCTGCACACCACATGAACAAATACTATTCCCATTCCCCTGATATTTGTCACTGAGAACCAGCAGACAATCAATAGTCACAAAAAGAAAACCGAGTGAAAACCCACCATACCATTAAAAATGGTCATGAAAAGGTTGACACTGCTCTCATTTTCCAAGTCTGAATTCCATCACAGACAGATGGTAGAGATTCCCTGTCCCTTCAGCATTAATGTGGGTATGATGAACAGTGGTGAGCACCAAATCTGAAGTTCACAAAGTAGGTAATTGCTACCAGAGCAGGGTCATGATCCAAGGTTTACACCCCCACATGTTTTGCCTGCAAAAGTTGAAAAAATGGCAATGAAAATAAAGGAATTTGGCCATTAAACTGAGTCTACACTCTGACATGTAGAAAGTAGTAAATAATCCAAGGTAAAAGGACTATTTGCAACCTTGTTATTAAACCTTAGGAGTAAACCTAACAGCATTCATCGTGTCCTGCATGTTCAGTGACAATGGTATCACTTTGTTTGCCAAAGGACTCAGTCACAAACGTGAAGGTTCCCAGAACACACCAGGATGGAGTTTCAGAGCAAAGCAGCCGTGAGACAAATTATGCTGCACCATCCCAGGCACTTTTTGTCAGCAGTGTGCCAGTCTAAACAAAGCTGCACCAAGAACTCGCTTTGGAAAGTGCATCGCTTCGTATCCTGAGATGAAAACAAACTGTGGAATTCAGAACTTCCTACAGACTGAAATTACAATTTTGTATCAACTCCACTCTGCATAAAAAAATGCCACAGACTGAAACTCCCAGAGATATTCCTGCATGGTGATAAACACATATATATATCCCAATAATTTCCTTATAACACAGGTGATATGGTGCCAATAAAATTGCAACAGAAGTATGAGAGAACATTTAATGTGGCCACCTCAAATTAAAGCTAAACTCACCTTAGGCTTCTGAGAACCCAAAGTTTTTAAATATCACGTTGTAAATTCATAAACTTTACCATAATAAAACTCCAAAAGTTTGATGCAGTCTTCCACAGGCTGTTCCCATAATGTTCTCATATAAAAATGGGAAATTATGTAATTAGTCATTGCAATGGGCTTCTTAAAAATGCAAATGTAGCTGCAGTTTGAGCAAGAGAGTCTGCACTTTATTAGCTGCAGTTCACATTCGTGAGCTACAAAGCCTGCTTGCTCACTCACTGCGTGTGCCCCTTCTGAGATTAGGAAAAAGAACAACCTAATTAGAAATAATCCTGCCAAGAACAAATATCAAAGAAGAAAACCTGAAAGAAGGAACTGCTTGGGGTTTTTTGTTGGGTTTTTTTTTCCTAGTTGTCAGATGAGTCCATTAACTCTGGGGTGGACTGTGGTCTTAGCAAAGCACAATGGGTTAGGCCATTTCACAACTATTGGTTTATTGTAGCTTTTAAAAATACTGTGAGACTTTCTCAACACAATAGGACCTGCATAAAACCTTCTGATTCTTAAAAACACCCAACCAGGACACAGTGTCAATGCACAGAATGTATTTTACACTGCTGCAGAGAAGAAACAAGCTTTGCTTTCTATAAGGTTGCTGCCTAAACCCTAACTCTCATAATGGGAAATAAAGTGCTTTTTATGAGGTTCTAGTCCCTCCAGTTATTTGGTAATAATGACTTAACAGTAAAGTTTGAAAGTAAACCCAATTTTGAAGCGAGCCAGGATCCCAGGTCTTTGGAGATTATCAGTGGAGATCAAAGGCAGTAACAAATATGCAGAGCTGAGCAGAGAATGTCAGGGTTGTTTTCTTAGTTCATCGGAGCTCCTGAGTTTGATATGGTCTCCCTGCTAATTAAGATTCAATATACCAGTTAGCCGTGATCTTTGGTGTCTTCCACACCTGAATAATATTTTCTGACATTTAAGTCAAGCTAAATCTGAGTGTCTTAGTGACAGTAATGAACTGTACACTCAGAACTATATTAAAATAAGGTTTCCCAGGCTGGGTTTCCTAAGTTTCTTTGCAGATGTGGAGGTAGCAGCAGACTGAGCTCTTTTAAAGATAATCCCATGCCTTGCTACAATATTTCAAAATTAAGATAAAAATTGAGTGTATTTTGGTAAATAAAAATGTAAACCCTTGTGAAATCTGTATTTGATTTGCTATTTTACAAAGCAGTGTTTCTACTGGGAGTGGGAAAAAAATGCCCTTTTTAAGACTGAAAGGTCTGGGAATTTTGAGACAGAAATTCAGTCCAGCAAAAAATTGCTACTTCTATAAAGGCATAGCTCATAGTTCATGATATTTTCTATTATCATCATCAAAAAAAAAGCATTTGGTTCTTTCTTTTGTCCTTTATAGTTCAATGTATTAGTCAGAAATACCTCAAAGAAACAGGTGTATGAGAGATTCTCAGATGTTGAAAAAGAGACCACTGCTTTAAAATCCTTATTTTAGGCTGGTACCAAGAGAGAGAAAAAAAAAATCACAGGTAGGAGAAATGTGAGAGTTATTGTGGCTTCTTTTTTCTTGTCACATCATGGTATAAATTTTTCCAGCAGAGTATAAGGCACGAACTTGCAGACTCAGGACTAAGAGCTTGCTCAGCAAAACCCCAGGGCCATCTGCCAGCTCTGGAGTCACCACAGGGTGGTGGTTCCTCAGAGCACCTGAATTTGCACCAAACTCTGCAGAAGAGCAAGTGGGGAACTCTCCTGTCAAAGGGAAAATACAATTATTTGGGAAAATGCAATGGAAATGAGACTGACCATTAGCAGGTTTAAACAGAAGGAGAACTGAACAGAAATCTGGCAACGTGGCATTTCCTGAGGTGCCTCATTTTTTTGTCTTGTCAAAGGTCAAATCCTGCCTGTTTAATTCCTGAGCAAGATCACTAAAATCACCAAAATTCAGCATGTGCTAAAATGAAGGAGATTGTCAAGTCCTCAGAGTGAAGCAGATAGAGATGTCCTTGCCAGTTTGCATTATTCACAAGGATTAGATTTCTCTATTGATGGTCTTGTAAAAACAGAGTAGAAAAATGTAAAATTCCTACTAATTAATATTTGACATGTTTTAAAAATAATGCATATTGGAACATGTAAAATATTTTTGAATTGTGAGATGGAGAGACTTACTAAGAAACCAGCAGGCTTGCACTTAGATTTTCAATTTAATACCAGAAGTTCCTGCTCTGTAACTGAAGGGATATGTAATTTCCCATGGAGAGGAAAGGTCCCTCTCCCAATTACATGTTTTCATCCTTGCCCTGTTCCTGAGACTCATTTGGCTCTTACTGAGTTCATCCAACTCTCCAACTTAGCAGAAAAAAATACTGAGGGTTCTTTTTTGTTTGGGTTTTTTTGGGGGCTGTTGTAGTTTTCTGCTCACTTAGTCAGCTGAATCAGCTCATGGTGAGTGTCAGGTGAGCCCCTGAGCCAACAGAGGAAGATGAAAGGAGGAACACACTGATGAGAAATAAGCATTAAAAAGAAGAGGTGACATTGTCCTCTTGGAGGTTCTGAGTTCCTGCATTGGCTCAGACATAATGCAAGATTTAATACTGAAGATGAACTCCTGTTAACCTGGGCAGGAAAACATCTGAGGATTTTTTTCTGTTTCTTACAACTGGTTATCAGTTCCCAATTCCATCTCTTCTTCCTATGATCCCTAAGGAAAATGCATGTTATAGTTGATCACATCCCACTTTCCCACTTCTAGCATTTATGGGCTCCACATCTGCCCTGGAAAACAAAGTCTTTCAGGACTTTTAAATAAAAGTAACAATAAGCCTCACAACTATGATCATGAAGTTCCCTCTGCTGAGGAAACTTCTCAAAGTAAATTCTTACCACCTTTCTGTGGCTGCTGTCTTCTCCATGAGTATAAAGTTACTTTACAGAGATTCAGATCTCCTATGGAAATTTTGATTAGCAAGAACTAAAATCAACTTTTTGTTTCCTTCTCTAAACACAGGGATCACATCTCTAATCAATGCCAGTGAAGCCCCTTTTCATAAAGCAATATAAATTTTAGTTAAGAAAGCAATGTGATCGTGACACCATCAACCCTGCTCACTGAGGGAACATAAAGGACGAAGACAAATCCAAAAGGCAGAATTGAGAATGGAGTATTTTAAGGCCCAAACTTCAGATTTAGGCACCACCTGCAGTCTTAAGACCAGTTTTAATAAATTTCAGAGGCACTTCAGCCACAAAGCAAGTATTTTCCTTTGGACTCTGTGCTCAGTGCACCTCAGAGCTGCCCTAGAAATCAAACTTTACATAATGAGTTGTGGAGGTTTAACCCCAGCTGGCAAACTCAGCACCAGGCAGCTGCTCACTCACTCCCCCAGCATGGGAAATCAAACAACTGACTGCTCTGATTCTGAGCTAAAATTGAATTTAAAAAGAAGCTGGCTAATTAGGAGTCTCTACAGAGTGTCACAGACAAATGGAAAGAGATCTGTATCAGAAATTGTTTTGAAAAACAGTTGACTTGCACCTAGATCCACAGTTCCATTATTTTTTTGTATCTGCACTAACCAGAGAGTAGCCTGGGAAGAAAAAAGCTGAGTTTATGCTAAAATAGTGGCAATGTCTATATCAGGAATCAAACTGATTTTTTTTTTCACTGGGTTTTATAAAATATGGGCACAATGAAGAGAAAACATAAGCCAGTCATACAAGGGAAAAAGGTTAGAACTTCCCTCTGCTATCATGAACTCCTAGTCCTCTACAACTGCACTATCAGAAAGTTGAAATATGTTCAAAATCCTCTCACATCCAGGCTGCTCAGGACAACATTTTGCTGTCTTTCCTCCGTCTTTCTTATTCTGGGATCCATCATACCTACATATTTTCTCAAGCACATATGGATTAGGCAGATCAGCCTCTACAAATATCTAAGATACTTTATTTTCAAAGACATGTAATGAGCTGAAGTAAAAGCCTGGGGCAAACTCAGTTGGTTTTGTTAATGAAAATTTATAGCTTTCACTGTGAAACATTTTCTCTACAGCCAGACATAAAGGTAACCTTAACTGAAAGCACTCCAATTCAGCAGCATTTTGCAATAATTTTGTTTTTTAAAAGAATAGCATTAAGTATATATATAATAATAATAAATACATACCCAAACCACATTAGCTCTGGTTGTGCCAGGCATGATACATGCATTTAGTAAGACAATAAGAAGTCCCCATTCCAAACAGCCTGCGGTCTACATGGACAAAAATAAAAAGATAGTGACTATTTTGTAGAAAGAAAACTAAGGCAAAGTTCAGAATATTAAGAACACAAGTATTAGGGCATAAATAAACCACCACAGATCTGGGAATAGAACAAAGATCTAAGTCTCCCTGCAGTGTCTCAGCCAGAAGGATTCTCTTTATGAGTAAAATGCTGCATCACTTAGTATTGAACTGTGCAGGTTTTTAATCAAACAGTATTTCTCTTACATATAAACATAACCTTTTCTCCAGAAAGCAATCCCAGCTGTTTTCCTGACACCATGCAACTGCTTAATGGCTTTTCAGTTTACAACTGATACACAACCAGGTGCAACTGCCTTGATATCCCTTTTACTCATCTTCTTCAGCAGCATCTCCAGATTTTCTCCTTTACCTGAAACTATTTGTGGATTTTACAGAAACCAAACACTGATAGTAAAACTGAGATTTGCTGATCCTGGGCATGGAGGCCTGACTGGCCAGAACCGTCATAATTGGAACCTTTGGAGATGCACCTGAAATGCCAACCTGCTCTGAGAGTTCCAAGACAGCAGTGGTCACACCCCAATACAATACAGGGAAAGAAAAGATCTTTTCCTTCCATATTTATGACTGTTTATGCCACCCTGAAATGGTTAAAGACCGAAGTAGAGCCTCAGTATTATGTGACAGTGTCTTGGGTGGCCTCATGCCCTCAACTATTATAAAACATTGACTCAGGGGAGATCAATACCAACATATCCTGGCAGTGCTGGAGTTGAGAGCTTATGAATTCTGACAAGATCACAGCCTGAAATGGTAACTGGCAGAGAATGACAGGATTTTTTATTGCTCTTATTGTAGTTGAAAACCAAACATGTTTGGTTTATGTTGATTAGAAAAACAACCAAACTCTTTAACTCCAGCCTTTATTAATATATTCAGGCCTTGCATTTTTCTTCCTCACTTCAGTCCATAGGGCCATTTTCAGCTGAGGGTTTGGGGGTGTTGTTTTGGTTTTTAAAACAGAACAATTATTCAAATTGAGGTCTAGAAAATTTTGCAACAATTACCAATGCCATATTTCCAACAGCAGTCAGGGCAATGTGTAAAATCTTCTGGAATTGATAGACCAAAGAGGAAAAGGAAAGATGGAAAGATACTGTATCATAACAGCTGGATGCCAATTACTATCTCTGTTAACAAACCACAGCCATCTACCAGAGGGGGCTTTGCCTCCCCACTTGCACAAAGTGGCAATTCAATTAGAGATCTCTTCCTTTCACACAGCTCAAGATGTTAAACAAGTTTCACCTAAAAAGATTAATGATCTCCACTTCATTTCATTGAAACCATCATTACACTTCTTTATTGCCACCCAAGTTATTATAAATTAGGGCTCTTTCACAATTCTGTAACTTTAATCTTTGTGAGCTTTTGAAGTTTACCCTTAAGAAGGATGTCTGCTGTCGAAAAAGGTATTCTCTTGATCATGTGAGATAAAGAGATCTGTATTACATCAGGTGAGGTGTCAACATGAATTTACCATGGTGTGCACTTCCAGCAATGCCACCTGTAGCACACTAAATGCATCTGGCATCATTTGACCCTTCTATTCTTTTATCCTACCGAAAATTTGTCATGGTTCCTTGGCTGCTCTGTTTCTCAGTATCTGAGGAAGGAGGTTACATATGCCCACATGACATCATCAGCCTTCAAGGTTAAACATGTAAGTCAGGAACAGTGTAAAGAGAGGATCTAAACAGAATAAATCTGAAAGAATAATCATTTGGAGGCTTTGGGGGAGTTTCTGCTATTGGCTATCCAAGCCTTTAGTCTAGACCCACATCTTGTTTTCTCTGTAGACTCTTTATGTAAAGATAGCTACTTTAGAGGCAACTCTTAATCACAAACTCCCTAATCCATTAGTTTCTAGAAGCTTTTGGAATCTAGCAAGGCAATGATTCCTCTTTCTAATTCTGGTCCTTGTTTCCCCCTATGTGTTTAGTGCTGGTGTAATGCCAGGAGTCCCTGTGATTGACAGAGATGGAAAGAAGGATATTTAAGATAAAACACTCCATCCCTTTTGCTAATCTGCCATGCAGACTCTCTGTGAAGAACCGAGGGCAGGCAGAAAACTGGGGGTTCAACAGGACCCAAATAATGAGTGATCCTTCCAACACACAATTTGGAAAATACGAGCCACTTCAGTGCATTCAATCAGCAGAAAAACTCTTCACTTTTGTTGTATGAGTTTTCTGCCAACTCAGCACATTGAAATGGCTCAGCAAGCCCATGACCAAGGGAGGTGAGGAAAGGTTTGGCCAGAGGCAAGAGCTGGAACAAGGCGGGCAGCAGTGCCATGGCCTCAGGGTGCTGCAGAGCTACAGCCTGCACTCCTGCCTCGTTCACCTGGTGCTGTTGGAAGGAAATGGGAACACACAGCTGGAGGAAAAGGAGGGCAGCAGTGCTCCAGTGGCCCTTTAAACTAGTTTAAACCACCTGAGTGACTACAGCCCTATATTCTTCAGTTCTGTTTCCAAAGGTGACACGATTACATGTGATTAATTCCCTCAGATGGATTGCCAAAGATATTTTTAAAGGGCTGTTGGTGAGAGATCACGAAGTAACCTCACTGGTCACACCTCGCCTGCCTCCTCAAGCTTCTGCCTCACTCTTGAAGCATGAAAAGGCCTCAAGACAAATTAGCCAAACTTGTAATGTGAGAGGAACTGGTAACAGAGACACAGAGAACCTGAGCAAGCTGCACACCTGCATTATCCAAAAGCTTCGGTTTCCCTTGGATTCCATCAGTAACTGAGGTGCCTTTGCACATCTATAAAACACCTAGTTCATTTTTTCCCTTTCACCCCGCCCCCCATAAAAATTCCTATTGAATCAAAGGGTCTGGGATTATCCCTAAGTGTGGCAAAATAAGTGTTGATTACAGCTCTGCAAAGAAAAATGCTCTGAGGAAAGAAAGGAGGAGAGAAGATACTGTTCCTCTTTAAAAGAAAGGAAAATCTAGCTAAAGATTTATTGATTTCGCTTTTGGCTTGAGCTCTCTGGGTATCTTTCTAATGAATATGCAGTGTCACTCCCTGAGCAATTAGAAAATGAGAAAATCGAAGGCAAATTCCCAGAAAAGCTGGGAATTGCACTTCTCACGCCACTTGTTGCAATCTTTTCCAGCTCTTTGTTTACTGCACCTTAAGGAGGAGACTCAGTCATAAGGCCTGAGTTCTTTGTGGAGAGACCTGAACCAGTTTGTGCACTTGGTAATAAAAAAACAAAGTACTGTGAACCACTCACCATCACAGATCAAGAGATAAAGTGATTGTCTCACAATATTTGTAGGTATGATATACTAAATCATGCCATGTTTGGTGGGGGTTTTTTTGTGGGGGGACATATTTCTCTTTTAAATAGAAGTCTGAATTTTTTTCAACCTTCATGGATAATGGGTTAAATTTTTTATGAACTAATATTTTCTTTTAAAATATATGACTAAAATAACTAACAATGTTTTTGTGGGGCTTAAATGCCTTTTTCTAAACCGGTCTAGGGAGTAAATAATGTATTTTATTGGCTTATATAATCTCTAGCAACGTTTTCTTCTGCAATTTGCAAGATTTCTGTTACACTAATAGAACGATATGAGCCCATTTCTTCAGCTAATTAAGTCATATATAAGTATTCTCATGTGTGTTAGTTGAAAACCGCATTAAGTAGCAAAAATGTCAGCACATTTGAAAGACACTGCATTCCTATCTTATTAGGATTCAGTCTGTAATCACATTTATAATTCCTTTTACCCTATGTCCCTCAATTGGCATCACTTTTATAAAACCTTCAAAATTATACCTGATACAAAACTGTCGGTGTGCAATAGTAGGGGAAAAAAACCAACCAAGCCAAGGTAGTAAGAACAAACACCCAAATAAAACAGATAAACCATGAGAAATGTAACCCAAAATCACACAGGTCATAAAGTCTATAAATTACACTATTCAAACAGATGTGCTCTGATTCCTGATTTGGTCTGGAGACTGGGCCAAATTATACCATTTATCCAAACTTCCCTACACATAAAATGCTTGGAACGTTATGTAACAATTTTAAACGGGGTGGGGGGAAATATCTTTTGTAAACTACTAAGAATGTCATAATCCCACACGACATTCTAGAACTGGTAAATGGCCCTGGTTCATTAACGTGTAGGATTCCATTTGGGAACGCTCCTGGACACTCCACTAAAAGCGAGCCAAGCAATGACTTCTTTTTCCCCAAAAGGTCTCCAGGAGCACAGGTTACACCAGAGCAGCTTCGGGGCTTGCTCAGGGGAGCACCTCAGCTTGTTTCTTTCCTTTTTCCTGGGAGCTCTCCGCTATTTTCTCGGGTCCTGCCCAAGGAGGTGTTTGCTCTGGGGCTGTCCCTGCGGGATGGCAGAGGCTGCTCCGTGAATAAAGCGATGCCACAGTGTCACCTACTGGGAACTTCTGCCTCTGCCTCTCCTCTCTCGGTGACAAAAACGTCAAATAACAAAAAGGAAAATCACTGTGTTGGTTTTACCTGCTTTCTGATCACATTCCACTCCACTATACTCCTGTAAAAGTGTTTTGGTTTGTTTGTTTGTTTGTTTTTTCTAAAAACCAGCCAATAGTTAAAAGTAGAACAGTAAATATACTGGACTTTTCCTCGAACTGTCATTCAACAAATGTCTGCTGAGTATTTGGTCTTAACTGGCTGATTTAAATCTATACTAAGTGGATGTTCTTCTGATTCCATGCCAATATCTTAATGCAAGTTTCTCTTCCATATTTTACTGTATCTTTTCCTGTATTTACTACAATGACACACATTTCCACCTAATATCATTTGCATGTCCTCTCAGGGACTCTAATGACTTTTTCAGAGTTTCAAACAGATGATTCTTTCAGTACTAATGAGAAATTTTGGCATTAGCTGGTGCACTGGGATCATGGAGCATAAAGTTGTGGGTTTAAAAATTATAAAAAAAAAAGGAATGATTACTTTGCCTAAATACAGGTGTGATGACACAATTGGAAATATTTTTCTTTTTAAATCTCTAGTTGGTTAGAAGTGATGTTAGCTAATTAGCTGCACTAGAGGTAGAACAGCAGTTAAAACTGTTGTCTATAATTACTTAATCACTGTTACAACTGAGGAATTTATTCACCTCTGTGGAATTTCTTGAGAATTTGATTTGGGGTTTTTTTATGGCATCCTAAAGGAAACATTATCTTTTCCTAACACTGCTTTTCCTCAGCTAGCACTCCCTCACCCAGGGCCCAAGGGGAAGGATGTTTTAGTGGCTTAAGGAATGGGCAGGGAGAGAATTGTCCAAGGAACTTTTTACTGCTGTTTGATGCTGCTGCAATCACTGGAAGATGCCTTTGGATGGTTGCACGGGGAACATTCATGGCTTTTTGCCTCCTGCCAGCACCAGGTGGTTGCCCAAAACTGGGTGGATCCAGCTCGACTCAGTAAGCACTGAATTCTTCTTGCTCAATACTGGGATTTGTATTGCTCTGTGAATTTCTATATGTTGTCAAACACACAACACGTTGGGGTTTGGGGCTTTTTTATGTTATTCCAACTACAGCTACACTTGGTATTTATTCCTACCAGTCTTTTAAAGGTCAAAAACTTGCCTAGCTCATTTGTAATATAATCTATGTTTTGCTGATTTAAAAAGTTATAGGAATGTTAGTGTAAGTGACAGCCAATCACAAAGGTTCACCCTTTAGCACACAGTGGCATTTTGCTGTTTTTAAAGTGTGTGATTCACTTGGAAACATTAAATGGCAAAAAAGATTCTTAAAACATTACCCCAGAAACACCAATAAATCTGAGACAAAAAGGAATTAGCCAAATAAACTGTCTTGCTAAGTATCATTGCATGAAAATTTATGTTCCCTGTAATAGCTTCTCCTACTCTGGAACGAACTATCTTCCAATTTGGGTAGCCAGACTTTTGTCTTAAATGTACAAATTCCTGATTAAAATAGGAGTTCTTCAGGAATATTTTTCTAGACATTGAATTCACCATTATTTCAATATTTCAAATGTGATTTTTTTCCCCCCTCACATAAGAAGAGGAAGGGGGGACAGTAAAACCAAACAAGGCTGTGCAAGATCTGCATGAAAAAGGAATGGAATTTTACTTATCTCGGCTTCATAATGCTTCTCTGGAAGCACCTTGATTTTTAGGGCTAGAAAAAGCAAAAAGCAGGAAGTGGGTCAGTCCCTGGACTAACTTTTCAGTGAGCCCTAACAACTGTAAATATTTTTGTGATTACACAGAACTGACATTGATGTACTCTGGCAGGCCTAGAGTAGCCACAAAATGGGTTTTTAAAAGAAAACATTGTTCATCTTCACATGAGTAGCAAGAGCTGGACCAGTGGTCTGAAAAGTGACAACAGTGGTGAAATATCACCATCTGCAGAAGGCAAATAAAGATAAGTCCCCTCTGAAAGCTAAAAGTGAGTAGTGTTATTCATGCATAGTGCCCCTCCTTGATAAATTTATGAACCGAAACCAAAGTAAC
Organism: Campylorhamphus procurvoides; assembly: GCA_013396655.1. Lineage (NCBI taxonomy): Eukaryota > Metazoa > Chordata > Aves > Passeriformes > Dendrocolaptidae > Campylorhamphus > Campylorhamphus procurvoides. The sequence goes on from WBMV01006429.1 coordinate 1,524,640, forward strand.
AACACTTGTTTTTCCCTTTTTTTTATTTAAAAATAATTTTTATTACCATTTTTTTTAACTTAATGTACTTAAAGTTGTATTCTGTATAAGCTACACCCTCCTTGACTGCCCCAAATGACTCCTTAGGAAATAGTACTCTGTAAACAAAACAAATTTCTAACTTAGGACTCAGTGTCACAAGACTTCTTGTTTGTTTTAAAATAAGAAGTGTGAGTACAGAGGGTATTTAAAGCAATCAGTGGCTGACTTCATAACATTGAAGTAATTTTGACCAAATAGTTACAAGCGAAGCACAAATAAATAATATGGCTGTATAGCAAAAATTTTAGCAATTTTTTTATGCACAAAGTTTCCTCAACAGACACTTGAAATACAATTATCAAATTTTTCTTTAATAGTAATATAAGATGATCATAGATTATGTGATGGTTTCATTTAATATTTTTACAAAATAGGTAATTGTGAGACTGTAAAGGGGAATGAGGCATTGTTACCTTAAGAGAGCAACACAGTGAGGTCAATAGGAGGTTTGCCCTTATTTTCTCAGTCACAAAACTTTTATGCCCTATTCTTCAGATGTATTGGGAAAGAAACATTATTTTAATGCTTAGAGTTCTGCTACTAGCTAAGACTACCTGCTCCACCCCGACTCTAACATTGTGGAGATAGTAAAAGGCAGAAAATCAGTGTCAGGTCGTGCTCAAGTCAAGAGGTGTATTCATACAGTCACCTGCAAGAAAGCAGCTTACAGAGCTGTATTATTTCCTTATAAACACAGCCCAATACTGCTGGAGTCCACAAGGTGGAGTAAAACTTATCTCTGTCACCCTTCAGCAAAAATAGCTTATAGCCTATACTTAGCTCACATGAATCATGGGTGAATAAGGGGTTGCTGATCTATGATTTCAACAGCAAAAATATAAGAGCTTCCCTGTGCTTTGAGGAACAAAAGTTGTTAAATTTTCAGTGTCTGAGAAGCCAAGCAGACTGAATGTTAAAGTAGCTTACAGGAGAACAAATAAGATACAGGCCTGAAGATTTACATTACTGCAAGACTACTGAAACTCATCTTCAGCTCTCCTATTCTCTCCTCCTTCCAAAAGACTTCCATCTATGTAACAAAACAGCTGATACGCATCATCTACCATGTCGTGACTAAGTAAGTGACATATCTCAAGTATATGCAGTTGCTGGATGGAAAAAACAGATAACAAGCCACTCATCAGTGAGCTACATCAATACCTGAGGCACCCAGTAAGATCAAATTTTCATACTAGGGTAATTTCAGTTCCCCTTCACGACAGAACTTTTCTACCAAACACATTAATGAAGTGGCTGTACTGTCTAGTTGTGTTTCCATGTCAGTGACGTGACCAAGCCCTTTTCACATCAGTGCACCTCTCATACCAACCCTCTGACAGGCACAGTCATAAAGGTCTCTTTCATCTGCCACAACTTTACCGTGTAAATCTGAGATGTCAAAAGGCATTAATTTTCGAATTGAAAATGATGTTTGGTGACACAGATGGCAATAAAACCCCACACTTTAGTTAAACTTTCCTAGCTTGTTTAAAGGTAAATTCTTTGTCTTCCACGCCCCTGAGTCTGTAACTCATAACAAGGGAAGAGCTCAGCCCTGCCCAGGCCTGTCCCACAGCCCTGCCTGTGGGTGCAGGTGCTTCCCGATGACTCCAGGACCTTCCCAAGCTCCGTGACCTGCTCGGATCACCTGTACCCACCCGGGCTCCATAACCTCCCTATGCTTCCAGTACCTGCCCAAGCTCTGTGACCTGCCCAAGCTCTGGTACCTGCCCAGATTCCTGGGACATGCTCAGGCTCCATCACCTGTCCAAACTCCTGGTTCTGCCCTAACGCCCTGTTCCAGCCTGCATTCCTGGTTCCATCCCGCATTCCTTATTATATTCCATTCCACATTCCCTATTCTATTCCCCCCGACTTTCCCCATTCCCCTTACGTCCCTAATCCCCCCCACATTCCCCCACATTCCCTACACCCCCACATTCC